>CATIWR010015578.1:0-14867 GCA_949677035.1 Omphalea diandra | reverse complement strand
AAAATTTTCAAAACTGAGGTTGAGAAACAATCAGGAAAAATCATTAAAATTGTGAGGTATGATCAAGGGGGTGAGTATTATGACAAATATAATGAGACTGGTCAACATATGAGAGACTTTGCTAAATATTTGCAAAAATGTGGAATAGTTGTTCAATATATCATACCTAGTAGTCCTGAATAAAATGGTGTCGTTGAAAGGCGCAATTGTACTTTGAAAGATATGCTGAGGAGCATGATGAGTAGGTCTAACTTACTTGAATTCTAATAGGGTGAGGTTATTAAAACTGCCCTTTATATTTTGAACCGTGTCCCTAGCAAATATGTACCTAAAACACCTTTTGAGTTATGGACTAATAGAAAACCTAGTTTGACCCATTTTCGTGTTTGGGGTTGTCCTGTTGAGGTTAGAATATATAATCCAAATGAGAAAAAGAATAACCCTAGAACTGCCCGTTGTTACTTTATTGGGTACCCAGTCCATTCTAAAAGATACAAGTTCTATTGTCCTAAACATGACACAAGGATTATAGAGTATATGACTGCACAGTTTTTTGAGATGGATGTTGTTGATCTGGACATTTCTCAACCACCTATTCATAGTGTGCAAAATGAAATTGTAACCATTCATTTACCTTTATCACATGAAAGGATTATAAGGGTTTCGACTCATGTAGATTGTGGTGGTGAGGGTGGAATTGATATTCCTCCTCCTATTGACAATCCTCCAGAGCCTGTTGTAGTTGAATCATTACCTGTTAGGAGGTCTGTTAGGGCGAGAAGGTCAACAATTCTAGATGATTATGAGGTTTATCATGGTAAAGGTGATTATAATATAGGTCATATTATTAATTGTGTATCTTATGATGAAACTATTAATAGTGTTTATTCTGATTTCTGGATTGATGCTATGAAAAATAAGATGACATCAATGAGTCATAACAGAGATTGAGAACTAGTGGAACTTCCTTTTAATAATAAACCCATAGGTTGCAAATGGGTATTCAAGACCAAAAAGGATTCTAAAAGAAAGGTTGAGAAGTTTAAAGCCAGATTGGTTGCTAAGGGATTTACACAGCATGAAGGTATTGATTATAATGAGACTTTTTTCCCTGTTTCTTCTAAAGATTTTTTTAAAATAATTATGGCTTTGGTTGCTCATTTTGATTTAGAATTGCATCAAATGAATGTCAAGACGATATTCGTAAATGGTGATTTGGGTGAGAAAGTTTATATGGTGTAACCGAAGGGTTTTAAAGAAAGTGGTCAAGAACACTTAGTTTATAAGCTGAATAAATCTATTTATGGTCTCAAACAAGCTTTGCATCAATGGTATCTTAAAGTCGATGAGATAATTACTTCATTTGGTTTCACAGAGAACAAGATAGATCAATGCATTTACCATAAGGTCAGTGGGAGTAAATTTATATTTCTTGTTCTTTATGTTAATGATATTTTGTTGGCTAATAATGACATGAGGATGATTTGTGAAACTAAACAATTACTCTCTAGGACTTTTGATATGAAAGATCTTGGAGAGACATCTTTTGTCTTGTGTATTGAGATTCGTCATGATCGGTCTCGTCATTTATTAGGTCTTTCTTAAAGGGCCTATATTGATCGTGTGCTCAATAGGTTCAATATGCAATCTTGCAAAGGTGGTGATACTCCTTTTGTGAAACGAGATAAATTCAATAAAGAGTAGTGCTCTAAAAGTGATATAAAGAAACAAACCATGAATAATATTCCTTATGCAAGTGCAGTTGACAGCTTGATATACGCTTAAGTGTATACAAGACCAGATATTGCATACGTTATTAGTATTCTTGGTCAATATCTTTCTAATCCTGGGTGGGATCATTGGGTAGCTGTTAAGAAGGTAATGAGATAATTGCAAAAGACAAAAGATTATTTGTTGATTTATAAGCATGTAGATGATCTTGAAGTAGTGGGGTATTCGAACTCTGATTTTGCAGGTTGTCAAGATGATATGAAATCCACTTCACGTTATATTTTTATGCTTGCTGCTGTTGTTGTTTCGTGGAAGAGTATTAAACAAACCCTTACAACTTCTTCTACTGTGCAAGCTGGGTTTGTTGCGTGTTATGGTGCTAGTATGCAAGCTATATGGTTAAAGAATTTTATTTTTGGTTTGCTTGTAGTTGATTCTATTGCTAGGCCACTTCGAATCTATTGTGATAATAATGCTGTTATGTTCTTCTGTAAGAACAATAAAAGTTAGAGTGGTTCTAAGCATATGAAAATTAAATATCTTACAGTAAGAGACTTAGTAAAGAAAGGAGATATTGAAATTCAGTACGTTAGTACTGATTTGATGTTAGCTGATCCTCTGACCAAAGGACTCAGGCTCATAATTTTCAAAAAACATGTTTGTGATATGGGTGTTGTGGAGTCTTTTAATGTGTTTGGTTAGCGGGAGTTTTGTGCTTGTAATTGAACGTCTAAGTTAAATAATTTTGCTACATTGCTTATTCATATTTATTTATATGAGTTAAGTACTTTATGGTTGTCGATGGTGTTGTTTCGTGGAAGAGAGTTAAACAAACACTTACAGCTTCTTTTACTATGCAAGCTGAGTTTGTTGTTTGTTATGGTGTTAGTACATAAGCAATATAGTTAAAGAATTTTATTTATGGTTTGCTTGTAGTTGATTCTATTGCTAGGCCACTTCGAATCTATTATGATAATAATGTTGTTGTGTTCTTCTCTAAGAACAATAAAAGTTTGAGTGGTTCTAAGCATATGGAGATTAAATATCTTACAGTAAGAGACTTAGTGAAGAAAGGAGACATTGAGATTCAGTACGTTAGTACTGATTTAATGTTAGCTGATCCTCTAACCAAAGGACTCAGACCCATAGTTTTTAAAAAACATGTTTGTGATATAGGTGTTGTGGAGTCTTTTGACGTGTTTGGTTTGTGGAAGTTTTTTGTGTTGTAATTGAACGTCTAAGTTAAATGATTTTGCTACATTGCTTATTCATATTTATTTATATGAGTTGAGTATTGTGTGGTTGTTTATTGTGCGCATGTGCACATTATATATATATATATATATATATATATATATAACATGCTATAAGTTGTGCGTGGTGTGCTTAAGATTTGTGTGATTATCTTAAGCTATATTGGTTTCCAATTGTGTTTCTAGAAATAAAGGTTAAGGCATTGTGTGTGTATTTTCAAATGGAAATAAAAACCTTATTGTGAAGCCTTGTAAATTTCTCTTGCTCGTTTGAGCATGTGTGAAAGAGAAATGTTTGAAGGACTGACAAAAAAATAGTGTATTGATCTAACGCGCAGATAAATACACAATTTGTTTTCACTTAATTGTTAAAGTTGATATTCTAAATTTATGTACTAGATCCTGAATAAATTTTTACATAATGTCGTTAACAATCAATTATAGACAATCAGTAATAATTACAAGCAATCAAAATCGAATGGCTCTAAAGCTTGAACTCCACTAGCTTATTTTTCATGGACGATAGGGAAGGAGCGGGGCCAACGTGTTGTCATTGCAACCCCAAAGTCCACACCCTATTACCTAACATTTTCTGTTTCTTATAGATATTTTTTAGTTCAATCCCATGAAAATCTTATGCGGAGATTCATGCAATGCGACTGCTCAGGTTTTTCTTTTTTTTTTTTTTCAGTAAAATGTCATATACATATATGAAATATAGAATGCTTAAAACTAGTAGCTAGGAAAGGTACAAACAAACCTCGAGGAAGTCTTTGTGAAGCCGATTTGGGAACCAAATTTTCTTGTGAGCAGCTACAGAAAGTAGAGCTTTCAGACCCTTAACAGAAGTAGGCAGTAAAAGCTCAGAGAAAGATTTGAACCCAAGCCTGCTCAGTGTTTCATCGCTTATTGAGTCAGTCATGGCCAAGATCGAACCAGACACCACCATGGCTTGAACCAAATCAGGGTACAACTCAGCCATCTTAAATGCCACCATACCACCGTAGCTAAAACCCACCACTGTACACTTCTCTACTCCTAGCTTGTTTAGACCTTTCACCAATGCTTCTGCTTGAAACCTTGGCGACCGGTCGGTTACATCGGTAATGGAGTTGCCAAAGAAGAGAAGGTCAGGGACATAAACTGAGTATTTTTTGGTTAAGGCACCAACTTGGAATTGCCATGTGACAATACCCTCTGCAGCAAAGCCATGAACTAGAACAACTACAGGTTTGTTTGGTTTAGATATGGTTGGGGTCATAGTTTTTTGGCCTTTCTTGGGTTTCTCAATGGTCTCAACTGGAACCCAGAAGTTCATAACAGTGCCTGGCTCGATCTCAATTGTGTGGGGTTTAACCCCTGCCATTTTCAGTAGTCCATGCAATAAGGGCTTTTGAGCTGCTACAAGGTTCACCATTCTTTTCTCCCTGTCTACCTTCGGTTGAGAGCAATGAACATAAACGAGAGAAAAGGTTATAAATTAGAGGAAAGATGGTTAGGTGCTGGGTTGTTATCTGTCACCATGAAAGGTAATAGAATTGTTAAGACTAGTTATAGGTGAATTCTACTGCTCGCAAATTATGGATCTTGTTTCTTTCAACATACAAAAAGAAAATTATTGGTCTTGTCACCCCAAAAAAATAATAATAAAAAAAAAAACGCCGCTCCTACTATCGTAGGTAAACAAATGAGAACAAGATTGTACTAAGGCTCAAATTCTTCAAATTATGTTTATCATATTATCTAATTCTGTCTATAAGTTTTAAAAGAAAAACAAAATAGCAATTTTTATATATTGGTTATAGACACAAGGACAGACTCAGACAGGAGGTGGGTAGAGCTTTAAAACACAAAACACACATATGTATCAAATAATTATTTTATTCTATTAATTTTTTTAAAATTATTACATCATTTATAAAAATTTAATGCAATTAAAAATGAATACAAAATAAAAAATTAATTTTTATATGACATAAATTGCATATTTGGAAAAGATTATAATTATAATACGTGTATGCCCATATTAATGACTAATAGAATAATATAAAAAAATTATATTCCAAAGTCTTAAAAATATTGCGGTAAAGAAAATGAGTTACAGTAATTCTAATTTATGCTATTATTTTTCCCAAAAAAAAAAAAGAAATTGTAAGGGAATTAAAAAACCCAACCTCTCCAATTTACCCCTAAAACAACAATTCATAAAATCTGTTATTTTATTATTAATGGTTCCAAAGTTTTCCTGTACGTAATAATCCAACTTTGTTTAATGCATTGACTTGTCCACATTATATTATATTATATTATGGTGTTAGCCTACAAAGGTTGGATCAACTGTACTGCGTACCCACCACCGCGACTCTCACGTTGATCCTCAATATCTCTGGCGGTCCAATTGGAAATAATTGGCCTATTCTATTTTGCATATTAGACAATCCAATGTCGTGTTCCTTGAGTTCTCTCCTTTTTCCTCTCTTTTTCGGTCATTATGTTCAATTTTCTTTCTATCCTTTGGGAAATTTTTAATTTTGCAAAATATATTTTGGTTTCATCAATCAAAGGCTGCCTTGAACCTAATTTATGCTCTCATTTGTCATCATAAAATGAGCAAGATACAATAAATTTCTATCTTTTCCACGAAAATCTATGATAAAATTAAATTTTAATGAAAAAAAGAACTCAAATTTTTTACAGTTGTATTCAAATATTTTAAAATAGATAATTTTATTCAAACAATTAATTTTATGTCAATTGTAATGAAAATTCAAATTAAAACTATTGTCATTGCTAATATAACTTATATAATGTCAAATTAAATTGTTGATGTTTGTTAAGAAGATTTTTTTTTATATATAATTTTTTTTGAGAAATTGTTAAGAAGAAGTTGAGCAAGATAGACTTTGAGCTCTTTTATCTCCACTTGTTGGGCAGTTTAGAATCAGCGGAATAATCATATTCATGGCCACCAGCTCCTCTCTTCATCATCAATATTTTTCTCGGGGGCTCCATATCTCGTGGAGTTTTAGCATGCTATGGTTGTGTTGCATCCTCCGCCATTGGTATCTAGCGTCCTCCATCCGGACTATTTATGCTTTTTTTAGTTGATGCTTACCCCCCAAGGGGACCTGATGAGCCGGTTCGATATGCGATCTTTCTCTTCAAGATGAAAAAGTGATCTCTTTGATTCTGACTCCTAGCAAATTTAGCGTAAATAAAAAAGTAGGCGCGACTTTAGTTCGCCCCACCTCAGTGTTTCGGTGTAAGGTAGGCATGGAACTAGATCGATAATAAAGCTCCTATGGCTAAGATCGGATTCGCTTCCCGCGCTAATGCGATAAAAAAAGCATCAACTAAAAATCATAAGTGAGATCTTTTTTAATGCGCTTTCCCGAATGAGTGGATTTGCGAACAGTTGAAACAACCCATCTCCGAAACTCTTGAAATAGTAACTAAAGCTAAGATCATAACTTCGAGGAGAAGAAAAAAAAGAAGCTAGGTATCACAAAAAAGGTAACTTTAAAAGGGGGCTTTACAAGCGGGTGTAATCGGGCTTTCGCCCCTAGTTCTTTACTCTAGTGTTACTCCGCAGCTCCCCTTCTGTTCACGGTTGAGAGGATCAGAGTCACCTCTTGTAAAGGGGAAATCTTTGATTCTCCTAAGTCATTTCTTCAGCCAGGTCGGCTTAAGCTAATGTAACAGATTTCTTAGCAGTAATGAAATCGACGTTTAAGCCAGGTCTTACTTACTTGTGGCAGAAGAGCTACTTGTTAAGCTTCCGACGACACACTTTCTATCTAAGATCGGGCTTGGATAAATGCTTTGAAATGAAAGATCAGAGTTTTATCTGGTTTGCTCGGTAACACTAGAGAGATTAGACGAGTGAGAAAATAGATAGGCTCGCTAAAGACTCGGCAATGGCATCAACAACACCTCTGTTCTCAAGAACTCCATTCTCGTAACTTCGGTCTATGTATCGGCATTTAGGCCATTTAGAATCCGGGGGCGCAGAACTTAGAAGTAAGGGGCAGGTTTATGTACCGGCTCTCCTAAAGTCATAATGCTTGTCCCCTTCAATGTTTTTATCTGCGAACACAACCATTTCACTGGTGCCCCCAATACCTATATTTTATTTACTTAATTTCACCATCAACGTCCATAGAGGAAAACTCTTTGAAGGGAAGAGCCTTGTTGTGTTCATATCGCTCTTGCCAGAGTGACTACTCCTTTTTCCTTTTTTTGTTACAAGTTGTTCTCCTGAATAGCTCAACGACTACAAGGTCAAAAGTCCTTTCCTTTTCATAGAATCAATCCGTAGCAGGGTTGCTTTGAACTGGCAGAGCTAATGACAGTTAAAACATAGCAAACCAGTGTGAGAGCAAGGCAAAAAAACTAATAAGGAAAAGGCTTGCAAAGAAAGTACTCCTACCTTTCAGCTCTGAGATCGAAGAATAGGGGTACCGAGGAGATAAAGACAACTATGTAAGGCTTAGACCTTGCGTATACTGCTCCTCTAAGGGATAACTCTCTCTTCAAGCACTCTTGACTTAAGAAGGGCTAGCTATCTTTCAAGCACTCCTTCTTGAAAGAAGAACTAAAAAAGTCTTCCCATTCAAGCACTACTTGCAGCTACCTATCCCTACAACTACTAAACGCTATGAAAGCCATACAACTGTTATACCTGCAAAGAACCTGCTATGAAAACGATACACCTGCTCTACTGACCTGTGGCTCTACCATTTGTAGAGAAGAAATAAGTCACAACAGAAAAAAAAAATAAAAGAACTACTACTTGATAAGGTGTTGCTAAGAGACAACACAAAGTAATACAGCAGCTATTCCAGTAACACACTTGCTATGCAATGCCAGCTATGAAATTGGATGTATAGGCCTCCTATCCCATACCCAATCCAAGAAAGCACTCTAGTGGGCCTGTTTGTTGGTGGTGAAGCAAACAAAGGTCTCATTTCGTTCATTGCGAGGTTAGGAAAGGGAGCCAATGAATCTGCGGAGTAATTTGACTCTATGAATTGGATATTTAGGTAATGCTAAGGTTGATTCACCAAACAGAAGGAAAAGGGTGCTAAAAGCCCCAATTGCCTATGTCTACGGGTCAAGAAAAACCTTTTGAGGTTGAGAGAAAGAGCTGCCAAGAAACCTTGATTCTGTTCAAGTTTTCGGCAGGTTAGAAAGAAAAAGAAGGCATTTTGTTGTCGATCGCCAGATGTTTTTGGTCTCGAATTCAAGGTGCAGTGAATGGTCGACTGTTTAGTTCCTTATTCATCGAGTTGTTCGGGGAATAGTGAATAGCCATCACTGAAAGGAGTAATGTAAGAGTTAAACCAGTGACTGACAGGGAAGACCTCATGTCGTATATAACAAATAAATGAATTAAGAAAGTCATCGCTTTTGCTTGCATTCATTCAGTCTTAGTGGTGGTGCCCGCACCATTTCCTATTGCCTACTCTATTATTCCTTCACTGGCACATGCTTCGGGCTCCTGCTTTGCCTCTCACCCATCAACAAATGAATGTGTTGCGACTTACTTTACTTAATGAACAACTCTTTCCCATCGAAGCAGAAGCATCTTCCATCTTCTATGTATGAATATGTAAACCACACCCTTGAATTAATATTCAAATAAGCTAAAAACTCAATCCCCTGGGTGCCACAAATGGATTTCTACTTCATCGCGGAAGCTAGCAGGGCAGGAATTGCTTGGTTCCCAAATGAGTCTGCTTTAGCGAGTGTGCACCCCCATAAGCTATAAGGGTGAGCCTTACGTCATAGGGGCAAATTCTTGCATCGTTTCATAAAACCACTCAACAATTAAACATTTCCACCCCACTGCTAATGTGGATTAGTCTTCTGTAGGATAGGCAAGGCATCCAGGACTATTAGCTGGTTTCTCCCCCCCATTCAATACTATTCGAATCTCTCTAAGTTAAACAATCAATCTTGAATCTACAGGCGTAGGAGATTCATTCGGGGTCTCAGCTAGCTGCCATGTATATCTCTTCCTGGTTAGACATCTACCCCGACTGGGAGCAGAGGTAAGGCTTATTCGGGTGATTGATCCTCCCTGGTATTCAATACTTGGCAAAAAAATGAGGGCATCTCTTTTCATTTCTGGCCTTTGTAGAGTCTGAAACCCAGGATAACTAGGTCCGAGCATCTTTCTCAACAGGTCTAAGGACAGGACTCATTCTCTAGTTGGCTGAAGCAATTGAGATGTTTGACCTTAAACCTGAGCAAGATTCCCCGCATCCAAGAAGCGTGGTGTAGGAGGCATAATCTATTTGTTGTGGAGAAACTTTGATACCCACTGGCGGATTCTTTAGATCTGCTCTTTCTCAACATCTTCTGCTAGCTGAGCATAACATTTTTTTGCTTTAGCATAACTAAAAGGGGTCAAGCCTTCTAACACTAAAAGGTTTCGCAGATAAGACAAAACTTACTTTTTAGAACGGGATGAAGATAAATAAAAAAGTGGATGGCAAAAAAAAAAAGAGAAAATATGAATATACTGACTTCCCCTTTCTCTTAGCCTTTGAGGTGTTGAGGGACCTTTCAAGGCTTCCTTCAGTTCTCCCTACATTTCATCTTCACCAATCTTCACACAAGCAATGTGTTGAGAAACTAAAATGACTTTCACTTTCTGGCTCTTCTAATTCTCAGCATATCGGGGGGAAAGAGGTAGCATTTGCTTCTAACCCAGATTCAAACATGATGTGCTCCGCTCCAGTTCATCATATAGCACTTCTTCCTTGCTCTTCTCTCCCTTTTAGCTACTTATTATCTTGATCAAATAGCTTCTTATACCTTTACCTGTAAGTCGATGGACTGTAAGTCTTTTCGCTCGGCAGGCCGGAGAAAATCCCTGTTACTGATATATCCTTAAGCCCTTCTGTGTGTGATCCGATGAAGAAGATCTTAACTCGCTTGTTAAAGAGAAAGAGTCTTTCTATAATGACTGTAGTAGCCGTGTCAAAGTGCCAGATTCCCCTCACTTGAGAAATAATTAAAAGTATATAGATTCTATTCCTCTCTCTCTCTCAATGGGGGTTGGGCCGATCGAAGCAACTATCTATATGGGGTGGGTGCAAGAACAAAGTATGATCCATTTACAGAATCACTTGCTTAACCACTTGCTGAAACGACTTATGCTAGACCTTTCATGTTGTTGGGTAAACCCTACTTTTAGCTCTCAAAATGGAATGGGTGCTCCTGCCTTTACTTCTAGGTCTATAACTATATGAAAGGAAGCTAAAGGGTACGGGTCTCGATAAGGAACTTAAACCACATCTGGCTTTGCTCCTACCTTTCTATAGGTTTCATCAGGTGCTGCTCCTGCTCTTATCTCTGCCCCTGACGGGTGGTGCTATCTTCTATGTATGCCTTAGCTATGCTTATAGAAATGGATCCACTGCTAATGAAGGGGTACACAACTAGCTTGATCTTTATCACGATCATGGCTACCACCTATGCCTCTCCTACTGGGTTTTGCTCTTTTTTCGGGTCTCGCTTTTGCTGCATTGCCTCTAGATTCCATTCCATCAGGGTTCTAAAACCACTTACGTAGGTCGGGGTTGAGGAATCAAGATTATTTTGACACCTAAACCTACATTGGTCACTGGAGGAATGAAATTGCCATGCCCCTACGACAATTACTAAAAGATAATAAGAAGCATATACCGAAGGGGAAGAGCCTTCAGGACCTTATTTGTTTTAGAGGTTTCAGAACAAACCTAAAATCTTATGCGAATAGGTGACAGTCTAAGAAAGGAAGGTTCTTCCAGTCAGCTCTCTCATCATTGAGAGTTGGAAAAAAGGAAAGGACTTAGCGGAGGAAAGAAGAGTTTGACCTTTTTCGAGGGAATGAACTGAGGTGAGGAATTTCTTACTCAAACAATGTTCCTTCAAAACCTTACCGAGCTCCATTCTTGGCAACTCAATGTCAAATTAAATTGACCCTCCCTGTGGCACTAGTAATGCTATTCCCAGCCAAAATTGGATATTGATTTTATTATGCCAGCATCTTCTCTCCCTAAAGCTTTAGTCAGTTGAGTCGCTTTGTACTGTTCCCTATCGTATAGGTCGGATCTGGTTCCTTTGGTGTGGAGGAAAGAAAATAAAGAACTTACGAACTCCAACTCAAATAAAGGATTAAAGGAATGAATGCAGCTAGAGTACATCACATAGATGGAAGGAAGAGGCGACAGCAGAGCTCAGGGGTTATTCTATTCAATGAGGAGTCACTATGACTGTGGTATATCTCTTTGGTATGATATGAAAGAGGCTCTCCCGAAATAACTCCATCTATTGGTTTATGCGCTCCAGTAAGCGATTTTGTCTCAAATGCTACTCTGACTTCTTATTCTTGCTTAGATGGCCCCGGTAGGAAATTTGATGCGAGGACTGTTAAGTAGGTAGAAAAGAGAAAAGAATACACTTACCTCTTATCGGCTCTTAAAGCAAGCGATAGCTAATCCATAAAAGAAAAGCAAGCTAAGATAAGAGAAAGGAAAGGCAACGCATAAGCACACGCATGAGTACTTAGTAGACTTCTTGGTTGGATGCTTCTTGAAGGCTCTCTAGTAAGCTCCAGCTATGGATAGTTCGATGAAGGTAATCCCATATCTATACCATTAAAGGGAGAAATTGTGAAATAACTAATAAGAACAACGACAAAAAAGATAGAAGCCGAAAGCTAGAGCTTACTTTCACGAATAAACTCGGTAAGGTTACCTGCATTCTTCACAACTAACAGATGTTGCCCTAGGGGCATGAGCATCCTTTATAGATAACTTACTTCAGTGAAGCCCTATAAGGGAATCCGCCTACTAACAACTAAGACCCTGGTAGGGACATCTGCACTCTTCTCTTTATAGAGGGTAACCAACGTTCTTTACTTAACCTAACCGGTCAGAAGGTTCCTTTACCGATAGCCGACCAAAGATCTCAGGTTAGTTAGTTCTCTTTTCTCTGTCTAGTAATATAATTTCTTTATCCCATTCCTTACGATATCCATACTTACTTACTAGGGACTTAATAGCTCTAGGTACAGAACCAGGGGCAGACTTTATCACCTTCTTAAGCCTTTGAAACTACCCGGTTGATTGGGGAATTGAAAAACCTTCCTTCCTTTCCCTTTCCAGTATTAAATATCTCCGCCCTCATTCACTTCCAAGCTAACCCTTCAACTCCTATAGTGTTGAAGTTAACCCCTGCGTACATTTTAAGATATATAGTGCATCTTACTTGAATTCCTATTATTTTTTTATGCGAAGAATAGTGTAGTTTTGTACCCAAGGGATGAGACTTTCCTTCTGATCATAGACCACCCTTGCTTCTTTGCTAAAGAGGCGGATTTCGGACAGTAGTACAGTATGTACCTCTGCGCCTAAAAGAGAGCTTTCACTAGCTTTTTTTACTATACGGAGAAATTCCCATTGAGAGCGAACTAAAGATCATCGCATGTCTCTATGTACTTGAGTCTTGATTTCGTAATTAAGTAGTATAGAAAGAGAAAGAGATTCGTCTTGCTTATTTGCTTGATCATTGAATTGAGTGTGTGGTAAATGCTTTTGACTGAACCCCCTATTGCTCTATCTCCGATAACATGCAGCCGATAATGAAGACAGATATATAGAAAGTGTGCAGTGAGGGAATAAGCAATGGATTGAGCTACGCGAAAGAATTATGTAATATAAGGCGCGTTAGCGCATTTGTTTCCTTGCTAGGTAGCCAGTCTTTGCTTAACTCGGCCCAAAGACTCCCATGTCTTTCTTGGTTGGACCAACCCAATCGGTGATTTCCGTCTTCCTGAATTGGGAGAGCAAGAATTAGTCTCCCTTTTTTTTTCAGAGGGAGCAGAGTAGTCAAAGAATGAAGCAAATTAAATGAATATCCTTCGCCCTCAAGGAAGGCTCCTCTAATTCTCAAGTGAATACCCTTTTTCACTCCCTGATGCTTCTTTTTGGAATTATAATTGTGACCTTTATAATCTTCATTGAGGGTAACTACTAGGAATTTTTGGTACAAGGTGAGGGGAGTCGTAAGACTGCGAGCTATAATGTCCTTCACGGACCAATTCTCTAATACTTTGACTATGAAGCAACCTTTCCTCCTCTCTTATTCGATCAGGAGTAGCTGGCTTGACAGGAGAACTCAATCCTACTACAAGTGAAAGGTCTCTCAAAGAAGCCCCAGTCTCTCTTCCTTTAGCTTAAAGATACCCTCTATGTCTTTAAGCAGTGTGTTTGGTCTGTGAGATCATCTTAAAGCATCCTGGAAAGGGGTTATGGAGTCGAATGGGCAAAGGGTCTTTTGAAAGCTAGCTACCTCTATTGTAAGAATATATATTATTTGTCTTCCCAAGCCAATTCCTAATCCTGGCTAACTAAACATTCATTCCGAGTTGACAAGACCAGCTCCAATACATCTTGGGCTGGGCTCCTAACCTTTTGCCGGTATGAACTAAAGCCTAAAAAGTCTCATCCCATGCAATCAACATGCTTTGGTTGGTTTAAGTATTTCGATCAAAGAAAGAATTTCTCTCATAAAGCAAGATGGGAACGAAGGGAAGAATCGACGAGGAAAATCGTGAATGTATCAATCACTTTTCTAAAGAAAGTAGCAAAAATCATACAATTGGAAAGCACTTTGGGCCTGACGCTTGAGTCACTCCATGACTAAAAAGGGTCTTTGTCTATACTTTATTCTTTTATGATATTTCTAGTTAGAGGTAGTAAAGACTGGCTACCTAGGAAGAAAGCTAAAGGAAGGTAAGCGATCGATTCTATCGATTCTCTTTTCCAAAGTCAAATGCTACTTACTTTACTGAGCCAAAGCTTCATGCCCTTCTTGAATTGCAATCATTGAGTTCAGATTCAGAGTTCACTGAATGGTTTCATCTTAATGAATAGAAGAATTCCTTCTTAGGGTTGGTTAAGGGGGAACTTCTGGCAATTCCATGACTTGACTGACTGAAGACTGGAATGAACCATCCAATGAATCTTTCGGCTGAAGTAAGGTCTAACTTGCTTTCTTCCGGGATTTTCTTATATAACCAACCAAGCCAAGGGAAGAGGTAGCCCAGTTATTCAATTCGAGCTATAGAGAAAGGCCCAATTAGACCAAGGATCATATAGGCAACTGAGTTTAAGTTTAAGAATGGAATAGGATAAAATCTCACTAGAACGAAAAAAAGTTCAAATCGGGTGGAAGAGAGCGGTTTATTTGCTTTGGGGAGTCCATTGCATCAAGAGTATAGAGATTGATTGGGCCCAAGGACCCTTTTAGCAAACCAGGAATATAGTGAACAAAGAGGTATCTAAGTTGCTCCTTTTTTCAGGCTTGGCGAAGGTGTCTGATCTACTAGCTCTCCTCCAACCAATCCAGAGACTATAAGACTTTCACCTCAATCTCCACTGGTTCCTACTGAAAGCAGAGCATTACCTAAGGTAGATCATTTATCCCTCCTTACTCCTTCTAGTTTGCCATAAACCTTCTAGGCTAACTGTTGACATCATCTTTCATATCAGATGTCAACAAGGTGTGCTTTCTCAAAGTTTGTCAGGATCCTCTGTAACAATTGTATTCATATTAGCTCTGATACTAGTAAATTGTAGCGACCGTGTTCATTTACATAACTCATATCTATTCATGTCCATAATCTGTAATGCTACAATCAATACCTATCAAGCACTCAACATCTGGGATTTGCCCGTCAGTCCCGCAATGTCATACACATCGGGATTTGCACATCTGCCCCGCGTATGCTTGAGACCTCTCTGATACCAAAACTGTAACATCTAAATTCATTTGTCAAACCAACAATTGTGACATCTATTGTTCTCATTTGTAAATCAACTTTGATAC
>CATIWR010015566.1:0-19728 GCA_949677035.1 Omphalea diandra | reverse complement strand
TGTTTAATGCTCACACCTAACACTTGTAAAGAAGATGAAGAAAATGAGTAGCAAAGATTGAGAGCTTTTAACACTTGTAATAAATTCCTTAGCAACCTTCTTCATGGCTGTTTGGTGGAGTATTTATAGCCAAACTTCACCAAATAGACGTTGCAGATCATAGCTTATCAAATCTTTGAGACATGCTTGATAGATTTTGCATTTAATGCTTGTCAGGATAAAATCGCAGTTGCTACTGCCTTTCGCAGTTGCGAAATCCAAATTCTTCAAGGGAAACCCCGTTTGTGTCTAACGGCTAGTCCACGTGGCAGCTTCCTATTAGTTCACCAGGAAGATATAGTCGTTGTCTTTTACCTACTTTCAAAAGTCGTGGTCGTGATTTTTCTTGCACAGGCCGCGACAGAGGCCGCGAATCCAACTGCCAATTGGTTAACTTTCTTCAACAAGGATCGCAGTCGCTACCAGCAAGAAGTCTCCACGATTTTTGACTTCCAACAGTCTTCTGGGACACTTGTCAAGCTATGGTTGTGAACTTGCTTCCCTCTTTAATTTCTTTGAAATTCGCGGTCGCTATTCAGACGAGACTTCCACCGCGAATTCATCTGTGTCAATCTGACTTTTTTCTTTCCAAGCATCGCGACCGAGAATGGCTCTGCGATTTCGTCTGCTTGATTTTGAGCATGTCTTAACATGAGTCGCGGTCGCGAATCCTAGATTGCGGTCGCGATTTACATGTTACTTTGGAGTTCATTTACTTCTTCAATTCTTATTGAGAGATTGATTCAATTCTGTAAGAACAACACTTATTTGAAATATTAGTGATGATCAATCTATTTTGTCAAGATCAAAAGAGGTTTTAAACCTAGGATTGATTATCCTAGTTCAACAAAATATTTTAGGCTTACTTAGATAAATTTATAATCGTGTTCGTTGATGACATACTGATGTATTCAAGAAGCAAAGGGAAGCATGAACAACATTTGATGATTGTATTGCAAATTTTAAGAGAAAAATATTTGTTTGATAAACTAAGCTAATGTGAGTTCTATATTGATCATGTGGTATTTTTAGGACATGTAGTTTCTAAAAAGGGCATAAAGTTGGATCCAAACAAAATTAAAGCAATAGAGAAATGAGAAACCCTAAAAGTGTTGAAGAAATCTAAAGTTTTTTAGGAATAACTAGGTATTATCATTAATCTATTGAAGGTTTTTCACTTATAGTTGCTCCTTTGACCAAGTTACTTTAGAAAAATACATTTCAGTGATCTAAAGCATGTTACGAGAGTTTTGAGAAATTAAAAAAACTAGATTGATATCTGCTCTAGTGTAAGCCATTCCTATGGGTAATGGAGGATTTGTAGTATAGTAACACTTATCATCAAGGTTTGGGATGTGTTTTAATGCAACATGGTAAGGTAATTGCATATGCATCTAGATAACTGAAGCCTAATGAATTATCTTACCCAGTACATGGCCTAAAACTTATTGTCGTTATGTTTGCTTTAAAAATATAATGACATTACTTGCATGGAGAAACTATTTAGATATTTATAAATTACAAGAGCTTAAAGTATTTCTAGAGCTAGAAAAAATTAAACATGAGACAGAGGCAGTGGTTAGAATTGCTAAAAGATTAGGAAGGCATATGTGGTAGTAGATGCTTTAAGTAGGAAATCAAGAAGCATTGTATCCCATTTATTGGTTCCATTGTCTTCTTTAGTTCAGTTACGAGCTAATAATGTGGAACCAAATATGCAAAAGAATGGGGTATTGATTGCTACTTTTCAAGTGAGTCCAATATTGCATGATTACATTAAAGAAGCATAAGGCAAGGATCTAAAGTTGTAGAAAATTATTGAAATGGTAAAATAAGGGAGGCACACTGACTTTGATTTCAAAATGATGCCTCGATGTTAGGATAACATATTTATGTGCTTAATGCTGATAACATACAAGAGAAATCCTAAAAGAAGCACATAATGCTTCATATGCGATGCATCCAACAATGACAAAAATGTATACTACCATGAGATCTTATTTTTGGTGGCCCAAAATGAAAAAAGATATGGCAACCTATGTTTCAAAATGTTTGACTTATTAGTAGATCGAAATATAACATCAACCACCGATGGAAAAATTGAAACCATTGATGTTCTCAGTATGGAAATGGGAAAGAATAACCATAGATTTGTATACGTGTTACTAAGAACTCTAAAGAAGAATGATGTTATATGGGTGATCATTGATAGACTAACTAAGTCATCTCACTTTTTGCCTATTTGATGAGGTAGTTCACTTAAACATTTAGCCAAGAAATATGTGGATGGAATTGTCATATTATATGGCATTGTAATGTTTATTTTATCAGATAGAAATCCATGATTTAGATCTCAATTTTAGGTCAATTTGTAATAGGCCTTATGCACCAAGATAATTTTTAGTATTGCTTTTCATCATTCGACAGATCGATAATTAGAAAGGATAATTCAGACACTTGAAGACATCTTTGGAGCTTATGTGATAGAGTTCAAGGGTGCATGGGATGAATATATTACCTTGATTGAATTTACTTATAATAATCATTATCATAACAGTATACACTGAATCTTTATATGGAAGAGAATGTCAAAGTCCTATCTATTGGGATGAAGAAGGGATATGTATTTTAAAAGGGCCAGAACTAGTACAA
Source organism: Omphalea diandra (assembly GCA_949677035.1). Taxonomy (NCBI): domain Eukaryota; kingdom Viridiplantae; phylum Streptophyta; class Magnoliopsida; order Malpighiales; family Euphorbiaceae; genus Omphalea; species Omphalea diandra. Next base: position 17,037 of record CATIWR010015566.1, on the reverse strand, counting down.
GACACTATGGATAAAGTGAAAGTAATCCATAGAAAACTTAAAGTAGCACAAGATAGGCAAAAGTAAAATACATACCAACATAGAATATAAATGGAATATGAGGTGGGAGACAAAGTGTTCCTTCGAGTTTCACCATGGAAAGGAATAATTTGATTTATCAAGAAGAGGAAACCAAGTCCTCAATACATAGGGCCATATGAGATCCTAGAAATAATTGTTCCATTGGCTTACAAGCTAGCACTCCCATCAAAGATGGCTCAAATTTATGATGTATTTCATATGAGTATGATAAGAAAGTATAGATTTGATCCTACACATATACTTCGGGATCCAGCTGTAATAATTGTATATGATGTAGTTGTGGTGAAGAATTAACAAAAATCATTAGTTATAACACAAAATAGTTACAAAATTAAGAAATCCCTTTGGTTAAGGTTTTATGGAGAGACCACTGAAAAGAGGAGGCCACACGAGGGACTGAAGAGAACATGAAATGATATCCACATTTGTTTACCTGTATTGAATTTCGAGGATGAAATTCTTTATAAAAGAGGAAGAAAATATAGCATCCCAATCTTCATTCATTATCATTCTCACATAAACATATTCATTGCATAAATGGTTGGAATCCTATATAAACATATGCATTGGATAAATATGATCATTTATAAATGTGAATGTGATAAGCATGATGATGGCACTTACGCCATTGCATTTAAGGCACTTAAATGTTTATATAGTTGCATTGACAAATTGTCATATGTTGTGTGTATGTTATAATATCATAAGTAATGGTGTTTTAAGGTATATTTAAAAATATGAGCATATGGGGATTAGTATATGGATGGAGGTGATGGAGTGAAGAAGAATGAAAAAAAAGGAAAATTAAACTTCCAACCAATGGCAACAAGCCACCATAATTTTATCTTAATAGAATAGGTATACAAATTGAATTTTTCTTCCTTTAGGAGAAAATTAAAGAGGGAAAATGTGAGGAGTAGAAAAAGAAAGGGAGAGCTAAAGAAGCAAGAAAGGAAGAAGAAAAAGAAGAAGAGAAAGAAAAACTAAGTTAATTAGGAAGAAATCCTAAGCTTTTCTAGTTTTGGCAAAAGAGGCAAGTAATTTTATCTTCCTCTCAGATGAAATTTCTCCCTCATAACATGTTAAATGCGCATAATTAGTATGAATTATGGAGTAATTTTAGGTAAAGCTCATGTATGGAAGTTGAAGCTTAAGAGAAACAAGAGATAATTGTGTTGGTTTTGTTGTTGGAGCATATTGTTTTACCTATAATTTTATAACCCTAAAAGAGGAATTACGGAAAGTGTAAAACATAATATTTGTACTTTTATACCTCATATAAATTATTGTAAATCAGTTTTGTTTAATATGGTGTGTGTGAAGAGTTATGGCTCCTTTATCAGGGCTAGTTCATAACTTACTAAAACCTCCTTAAAATGTGAAATCTATAGGTTTATATCCCCTTTAAATTACTATAAAATAGTTTTGTTTAATTTATTATGTGAAAGAGATATTGCTCTTTGATTGTGACAGACCTTGAACTTGATAAAACCTATTTAATCTTTTAATTCTATTTTTCAAGAATTTAATGGCCATAGAATGGGAATTTGGTAATGTACAAAACTTGAAATTTGTAGAGTTTTGTCTCACATATATTCCTATTAAATATTTTTGCCAAATATCTAATGGTTGATAAAATATTGCTCCTTCATTAAGATTAATTTTGAACTAGATTTAACCTGCTCAACCTGAGATGGATCATTTACTTTGATGACCTTACAAACTGAATTAGACCATGTGTAAAATATGAAAAATGTTTCTTTACGTGTTTTGTAATTATTGTTAAATCATTTTTATAATTGGATTTGTACCATTTGAGATCTGGCTACAAATGTAAGACCTACTTAGATTGCAATCATATTAAAATAAGGTAGAATTCAAAAATTCACCATATTTTCTATAAGCCTTATATTGACTTGAATTTGACTATATTGTATCATTATGTGTCTAGTTTATATAGAAAAAAGAATCAACTCATTTGGTTATATAATATTTTGATTTTTTTTTTGTGAGAGTACAAGGTTAGGCTGCCTTATAAGAATATTAAACTTAAATAGTAGGTCCACTTGAATGGAACATGACCATAGTTGCATACCATGCATGCAAACTCATTTTGACATTTTGTACTAATATATGTATCAAATATTAGGATCTCAACACATTGAGGAAGCCTATGAGAGAGGTTCAAACCTACCACAAAGGTTAGTTACATCAAAGGTGAGTAAAAGACATAATTGGATTCTAATGTGTGTGTATGATGATTTTAAGATATGATTGTATTCTACTATGAGTATATATTCTTGAATTGTAAAAGTTTATATGTGAGTACAAGTTAAGTAAGAATTATATGATCTTAATGATTACTTATTATACCATTGTGAATGAACGCTTGCATATGAAATTAAAAGAATGTTGCGATCAGTTTGTCAAACACCTGCATATCACTTGGCAAAGGGACTAATATATCCTCTTATGGTACATGCTATTGAACAAATGAATCACATGTTATAGGCTAGCCAACAAAACCAAATGTCACTTGAATCATATGAATTCTTGTGAGCAATGTTTGCCTTGTAAGGTCACTACAAAATCAAATAATCTATTGCATTTGCTCTTGCATAAGCTAATCCATATTACTCATGATGTATTGTAATAATAATTTATTGTTAATTATGCTACTAGAATCTTACTATTATTTTTATTCATTGATTTGCGACTAATGAAATCACAATTATTATTTTTTAGATAGTTAAGCATAAGGTTTGGGTACTTTGGAACATAAATTTTTGCATACAAACAACATGAAGCACATGTCATTAACTAAATTTCCACTCTATCTCTCTCTCTCTCTCTCTCCTTGTGTCATAAACGTATACCTAGTTAGTAATCAATTTATGGTTATCAACACTAAATGGGTTAACATATGTGTGCATTAAGTACCTGTAGGATTGTGTATGAATGATGAGCTAACCTTTATGCATATGAATTTTTGGACATGAATGGCATGCTTAATAAATGAAAATGGTTGTTACAAGCCCTTAGACATTAATCATGATATCAATCCCATGCTTTACCTTTATGCAAATGATAAAACCCCTCACCTATCATTGCTAGCCATAACTCTTACTTGCTTTGGCTTTATTCTTTCCCTATCTCTTTACCTTAGCCTTAATTACTCTTAACTTTATCCTTACTTACTTTTGATCATCTCAACCACACACATGTCTAAGTATAAACATTCATTGTATCATTACTATACATCTAAAATATGGAAAGTCACTTAAACTCATCCATAGAATATACAACATAAACATAACATACAGTAAATAGGGCAATGCTCTTATCAGGACAATGAAGTCCTAAACATCAATCAAACCTACAAACATAACATCCACTATCTCTAACTTATAATGTAACTATTATCATTCATGCCATCTCATTGTTACCACTTTTATTTTATCTCATTCTAAGTAACAACATTAAAATCTCAACTAAATCATGTAATAATCCATAATTATACTCTTTAACTTATTTCATGGTTATTAATTTGTACTTTTAAATTCATCATTTCTCATCATAAACTATCCATTTATTCATTAAAGCTTCCATACTTAACTCCACTCTAACTAGGATGTAAGACATCCTTCAACACTTGAATAAGACTTTAAAAATTATGTTTATAATGCTATACAACATTTAATAACTCAAATAATATCAAGGAACCAAAACTACATCAATTATCTTTGTAATTAAAACTCATATACCTAAAGGATACTCATAAGCTTGTTAAGACATTCTTCAAGCCTTAATTTTCATCATAAATAAGAATTTTAGGATGCCAATTAGCATTTAAGAAATCAATAATAATAAAGAATTCATGTAATCAATCCATACACAAACTCGTTTCAAAACTTTAATTGTATACTACATCAATATTGTCATTAGTTTAACCAAATAAAATATCAATTAATCTCAATTTCCTTCTTAAACATGAATATTAGAACCTAATCATCATATAATAAACCATCAAACATCATGAACCAAAAGAAAAAAGTTCATTCACTTTAAGTACATATAAAACTCCTTTTGAGGACATCATCATCTTTCATGCCATATTAACACAAAACTTCATCTCTTCCATCAGCACAACCTAAAAAATGCCATAAATGCACTTATTCAAACATAGAACAAATATATAAGAACTATGGCATAATATAACTTACTTGAAATAGGTAGGAGAATATCACCAACTTGCTTGATAGATGGAAGAAGAAGGATGAGATAATTTGACTCTTCTAATAAGATTTGGCTGCCATGGATGGAGGGAACATTTTGGGAGGTTTGGCTAAGTTTTGGACTGATAAAAACTGAATAAATCTAATGGTTGGTCATGGAAAAAAGGGCAATAAGGTGATGAGGCAATTAAGAGGGTGCAAAATGAACATATTAGACGTGTTAGCTTGTTTAACAAATTGAAGCACTTTCAGCTACCAATTGAGGTTCGATTGCCAAATGTTTTTCCTATTTTTCATGCATTCTTTTCAATATTCTGCCCTTATGTTTAATAATTAATTCCTAAAAAAAATAGGTAGCCAAAATGCTTCTAAAGTCCACCAAAGTGCATCTTCTAAAGCATACAACTTATGGAAGCTTTGCTTCCAATTCTTCCTCCTTCCTTTAAGAAACTTTAAATAACAATTCTAAACATTTAAAAAACATCTAAAACACATCATTATCATGTCATTTGCATGTACATAAACACATATGTTAAGCACACATTAAATAAACATAAGCAACATCATCAAGACAAGGCAGCTATGCAATTATCTAACTATTCCTTCCTTCCTTCATGATACTTCAAATATCAACTTTAGGAATCTACACTACATCTAAAAAACTTCATTTAAATGTCACTTAATCCCACATTAAGTACATTTATATACCTTAGTACCCATCAGAGATCATGTACCTAGCTTAACTTACCTATAGCTTCCATCATCTTCCCTCATTTTTTTTAACGTGTAATTTTTCATAACTTTCTTCCTGTTATAATATAGACATATTCATCATTATTAAGCCTCTAATTTCATCATTCATGCATGTTCATGAATCACCATTTCCTTACATATGCTTTTGCATATCTTAACTTACACTTACTTCCTTATTATAATTTAGCATCTATCACTTTCATATCATTTAGTCATTATTTATAACTCATATTATATCATAATTAGTCATCATTATATCATTAAAATCATCAAAATTTCATGAAATTTAAACTCTTCATGCCTATGGCTTAAGGGAAGGAGACCTCATTTATGAGAGCCACCTAAGAACCAAGTTTCAAGCATTACAAGTTGCCACTCCATACAAGTCAAATCCATGTAGTAGCATTAGAGAAGTAGCACCTATCCTAGTTAAAACCAAGTTATAGTAACAAAGTGCCTTAAAAGAGGTAAGAGGATCATATGTATAGTGTTTAAAGCATCGAAGAACAACATGGTGTTAAGCGGGTAGAAAAGAACGCACTAGGCTAATTGATCAGCCTAAACTTCTTTGATTGTTAATTGCTACTTGGCTATCCTATATAAAGCCTTATCGAATGATATGCTTAGAGCCTTTTATGGAAGTATGCATTTGGATTGAATAATGTGCTCCTTCATTTCTAGTAATAAAATAGGTACATGCAAAGGGTAGTGCAAAAGGGACAAGAACCATTAAACAAGTAAGGTTAATGATTACAAAAAATGATACTAAGTTTGTGGTAACCTCATAATTGGAAAGGCAAAATGCACGAGTAGTTTCCATCCATCACTTCTAGTAGGTTGTCATAGTTATTGCATTAGATTTGTGTTGAAAAATAGGTAGGATGCTCATGAATTTGATGGATATATGCTTGTAAACTATTCTTAAAAGATTAGTATAACATTGCCTTATTGTGTACATTTTCCTTCCTTCTCTTAGCCAATTAAAATCAACTTGAGAAGTAGAATGCATAAATCAAAGCTTAGAATGGAGTAAAGAACAATAAAAATGGAAAATAAAAATGGGCAAGAAAGGTAAAGATGACAACCTCTAAGATAATAAGGTCTTGAAGATCAAGCAATATGAATAACAATGGATTCACTGGTGACATTATTGTTACGATTTTTGCTTACGTTAGGGTAGTTAAAGAGTGTTGATGCTAGATGAATTAATAAAGCTTTAATGGATTATTATATCCCTTGGATATCCTTAATGTTCAACTTTACTATTTCTTACCCTAATGTCCATTCTTTTATTATTTCTTTATTTTCCAAGCCTGTAATGTAGTAAAGTCAAAACAAGAAAAATGATGTTAAGGATTTTATATCCTAGTTACAAAAACAAAGTAAAGAGAATGATTTAATCCCTATAAGAGAAAAAGCACATTAAGGAGGTATGCAGCAATCTAAAAGGTAGATAAAATAAGGCGACAAAGTATAAATGAAAAAAGATACGTCAAGGATATGATGTTTGCAACAATCTCATAACTTAACTACAAGCATCTCAAAGGAAGAGGAAGCCAATCAAATGTATAATATGGCAAACTACTTGATGTCGACAAACCAAACTCAATAAAGACTAGAAGCCTCCGACCAAGATTATCAGGAAGACCTACAATAGGTAGGCATGGGCAATCCCTTATGCCAACCCTAATAAGTCAGCCAGGCTTTAATAGGTCGATCAAGAGGAAGGGCATATAACAACTTTATATCTTGAAGAAGGTGATCGACCAATAGGCGATGCTTGCCACAAAAAAGGATGATAAGTAAAAATCTTATAGCAATATAACTAGAGGAGTCAAAGGTCCTACCAAGGGGCACAAGAGGTGGAAGAATTATGGGAAATTCAACTCAAAAGAAGGTCAAAATCAGAAGAGGAGAACATAAAAAATTTATAGAGAGGACATGATAATGCCAAGCAAGGAGAAATGAGAACTTACACCAAGTCTTAAACTAAAATAGCCATTGAGATAGCTAAGTAGGAGCCCTAGTGACTTAATAGAATTACTAAGGAGAGAAACTTTAGACATGATATCCTTTCCTATATCCTTTTAATATCTTTAAATTACTTGAATTGCTCGATTATTTTACTCTGCTTCCTTATCATTATTATCTTATTTTCCAAGCCTGTGTAGAATGAGAATAAAACCAGGAAAGTAGAAGGCACATATCTAGTTCGATAAAGTCAAAGAGAGATATATGAAACTCAAAGGAATTGACTCAACCCCATTAGAGATGAACCATAAATGCAAATTGAGTAAGAAAAGATGAAATTAAATGATAAGAAATGAAAAGACATAAAAAAGATGAGCTACAGAATTAAAAGTGATAGAAAAGCTAGACTTCTTGATAGAGGTATAACAACACCACATAAGAAGAATTAGAATAAAAATACTATGCGAATAAGTAGGGAGCTCAAAAGACAAGATCGATACAAACCAAAACTGTAATGATTTAGTAAGCCACTAAGGAAATTAAAGCCCACAAGTGCCACTAAGCTTGATGTTCTTTTTGTATCATTCAGTATCCTTGAAATGCATAAGTATCTTATTCTTTTTTATTTGATAGCATTACTGTCCAAGTGAAAATAAGAGAGGAAATTGAGAACTTGAGAAGAAAATAAGAGTGAAACTAAAAGGTCAACTTGAACAAAAATTAAGAGAATAGAAGAAAGAATCAATGAAAAGAGCATCATAGAGTGAAGATAAAGAGGGAAAAGTTAGAAAATGAGAAGGGAAAGTAAGCTAGAAGGAGACTAAAACTAAGAGATATCAAGAGTGATGCCAAAGGGAAAAATGAAGAAAACTAAGAGTACTGTTAGAGGGAAAAACAAAAAAGAACATATGAGAAATGTTAGACGGTAGAGGTGAGAATACTAAGGTAGAAGCCTGCGAACAGAAGAAGTTATTTAACCTTGGTACTTGTTGGAAGGCTACTAAGAAGCTTAATACCTATTAAAGGGGTATTAAGAAGATCAACTCTAGTACTTGTTAGAGGACTAGTAAAGAGGAATATTTGACCTTAGTACTTGTTAAAGGGCAATCAAGAAGCTTAATACTTGTTAGAGGACTACTAGGAAGAACAACTTAAGGATTTGCTAAAAGGCTACTAGAAAGGAATATTTGATTTTGGTATTTGTTAGAAGGCTACAAAAAAGGTTAGTAACTATTAAAGGGCTACTAAGATAACTTATCTCAGTACTTACTAGGGCTATAGGGAAGAAGATATTTAACTTTGGTATTTGTTAGATGACTACCAAGAAGCTTAGTACTTACTAGGGAACTACTAAGAGTTAACTCCAATACTTATTAGAGGGCTACTTAAAGATAATATTCAAATTTGGTACTTGCTAGAGGATCACTAAGAAGCTTGGTACTTACTAGAGGTTTGCTAAAAAACTTAGTACTTGCTAGAGAGTTGCTAAGAAGCTTAGTACTTGATAAAGAGTTCCTAAGAAGATCAAATCTAGCACTTGCTAAAGGGTTGTTGGAAGGCGATATTTAACCTTTGTACTTGTTATAGGGTTGCCAAAAAGATTGATACTTGTTAAAGGGCTACTAAGAGTCATAGTACTTGCTAGAGAGATGCTAAGGAAATTGTATCCATGCATATCCTTTTTCTAGTATTTACATTTATATTGAATGATTTGTTATGAATTATCTAATGTCCATTTTCTCAAAATGTTATTTTCCAAGCCCCAAAAAGTAAAGGTCAAACCCTAAGCATAAGATTTTCAATCCTTAGGATATGATCATTATGATGATAAACTATTTGAATTCTTTCTTAAAGAATAAGGGAAATAATGATTATGAAAGTGGCAAAAGCTTGCACAAACCTTAAACTAAACCCACTTCACAAAAACCCAAACATAAAAGCCTAATTTTAGCATTTCAATAGAGGTATATACAACCAACTTACTTTGTTGTACAACTGATTTAAATGATTATGCAGATAACCCACTAAAGTCTGAAAGTAAAAAGATTCTAGAATAGTAACCTGCCAAACATATGACATTTGTATAGGCAACCTAAGGTCTATATAGAACACTTATAAACCTTAAACTCTAAAATACTCTTGATATTATCATCAAAGAACATGAAAATGATAGGCATAAATGTAATCCTAGCCATTAGGCTTAGTTACACCCCATTTTCTCTATATAAATACCCTTACATTTGAATGGAGAGAATAAGCTTAATTTCCCTAATATAACTCTAACAAAATCACCTTTTAATCATTAAAAAACCCTACCATGCATAAAAATCATAAACCTCAAAAACACACCCACAATATTCAAAGTAAAACCATGCTTTACTCTAACTTTTAGCATTTATTGGACTAGGTTGGTCAAACCAAGGTCAAAGCTCTGTTTTGATCTTAACAAAAGTAGATTGAAAGGTTATGAAATCAATTTTAAGTGTTGTCACTGTAAAAACTAAGTTAGGTCCACAATGGAAGTTGAATGAAAGTGACTAAAAAATGTCTCATAAATCATGATCGAGACTTGGAGGTAGTGACTGCTACTTCAAAAATCCAAGGAATTAAAAGCTCTAGTTTGATTTGCAGTGATTGTCATGGCCTAAATCATGACCAATACATTCAAATAACATAGGAATAACTTTAATGGCCATCCAAAAAACCAATTAAGCTGAGTCACATGTTAAGGAGCTATTAGAAGTTCTAAAATTCACGACGTTTAATTATTATAGCGATTGTGACCCACTTTCAACTTAAAACTCAAAATTTATTCTTGTATTCCAACACTATTTCTAATAAAAATCACGATGCAAATTTACAATCAAGACATTCATAAGGAAAAAGAGTTCTAATAGCTATTTTTTAAATAACTAATGGACGTCTGCCAAGTTTCACTAACCGTTAGACATATTTAAAGATCTCCCCTATGAAAAGGCAAAATTTAGAGTGAAACATGGATCGTGACTATAACTAGCCTCTAATAAGCATTTAATGTAAGATTTGCTAACCAACTTTAGAGATTTAGATATAGTTTTAATTATAATGACTTTTTATGGTTGAAACTTATAAATGCCCCACCAAATGGATTTGAATACAATAGAATAACATTTTATTGTAGCCAAACTCTTACAATTTGGTTTCTCAATACTTTATCTCATTTACCTTTTGTTGTTAAGTGTTAGCCTTAAACCTTTTTCGTATGGGTTTTAGAGTGAGCGTAAGTGATACAACTGTTATACAAGGTTATGTGTGTAAGCATTAAACATAATTTTAATTGGGTTAGTGGGAGCCTTAGGAAAACATTTATAAGTTAGGTGTGAGCATATAAAACACCATTAATAGTTAGTGAAATACCTAATTGAAGAATTAGAGAGTGGATGTAGGGTTTGTTAACACTCGAACCACTATAAGTTGTTTATCTTGATTCTTTTATTACTTTTTCTCTAATTTCACATTATTCTCACTCCCTCTAAAAATTTAATTTTCCACCAATTTAATCATCCTTCTTAGTGCACAAGGGCCAAAACATTCTTTTTCCTTGTATTTGGAGAAATTTCTAACACCAAAAGTGCCTCTAATGGCAAAAGAAAACATTTAGAGCATATAGGGGCTCTTTCCTTACCCATCTTTTTCTCTTTCCCTTTCTTCTTCCTCACTTTTTATTTTCTGATTTTAGCAAGCCTAGTGGATTGTATGGAAACAACAATCTATATAAACCACTATGTAGTTTTGTACAGCTTCTGGTACTGCTCATAACATTATTTGTAATAGTTTGCCTTGTGTTGGTTTCTTATGATTTTCTTAGTTTTTTTTTTTTTTATGGTTTTGTGAGCCTTTTTATAGTAGAAATGAGGTAAGTTACAATAACCTATGACCCCCATTCCTCATCTTTAAGGCTATAGTAAAAATGTTTGAGTTAGCTTACCTGAAATGCTTTGTTTATGCCTTGTTTGCTTTATTTTGTTGGCTTTATGTATTTGATCATATATGAACATGGTAAGGAAAAGTTTTTAACATGTATGATTCCTTGATTCAGTGCTATTAAATTAGACAACTAGTGTGTTTAAGGTTTCATTCTATCATTTCTTTATTATTCTCCTTTAAGAGAGCTAATGCTGGCCTTTATATGGCTAACTTGGCCTATTCACCCTTATTAGGGAACAATGGGTAAATCATTATGTTTTGGAAAGGTTTCACAATCCAAGGACTCCATTTTTTGTGTTTATTATTTATCATTATGGGATTTATTGATTCCATCTTTACGTTTGTGTTTTCTCTTGTTTTAGCATCCTAGTCTCACTTATGGCTAGGGAAGCTTTTGGGTTGCCTTGACATAATGAATTTTTTTAGGGAATTTTAAGAGAGGATCTTAGGATCCTATGACCTCTCATTACATCTTTACTTGCTCCCCTATTTCTGAATGATCACATTTTTCGTGATTATCATTTTATACCTTATATGTTGGTGTTATCTAATGTTATTGTCATGTTTTATGCTTCATATTGTGTTTAATATGCTTCATGATGAATGTGGATAGTGAAGTAGGCTCCCTAATTGATCCCTAACATTATATAATATTAGATATTATGGACTAATATACTAGAACCCCTTACTATAAGGATAAGGTAATATGTTTCTTTGATTGTCCATTCCAAGTAGATTTTAGAGGTTGTTTCCTCATATTTTTATTTATGTTTTGTGGACTAATGTTACTTATTTTCTGAGGTTAACAAGTACATTTAATACATGTTTCATGTTAGTTTAAGTTAATTGCATGCGAATCCCACCATTTGAATATGTACTCCCCCTCCTCGTCTTATTATTTATTACTTTTATGCATCTTGCATATCATTCATATATTGCATATTTAATTAATTATGAAAATGGTTTGCTTAAATGAATGTGCTTAGGTAGATACATAGGAAACTGATTAATAAAGGCAAGGTATAAAAATGAACCATTGATCACTCGAAGGTCAAATCCCTATATTGGAGTGACTTAAGGGCACCTAACCTCTTCCTCAAGTCATACGTAACTTCCAAACCTAAAATCTAATGGAGTAAAGATGGATTTAGCCTTTTAAATAACTTAGATAGGCTTAGAATTTGTTTGTGCTTAGATTCTTATCCTAACAAATGCCGAGTGGCGACTCTATATTAATTAGGGATGGCACCAATGTACTATCCCACTTTGGTCCTCTATTTACCATAACTTTGAAAATGGTCTTATATCTTATGAGAGACCTTAAGGATCCACTGATGATTTAAAACATGTGCCATTATCAGGGATCTATACTAATGTATTATCCATATCCTCTCAATCCATCGATCATTGATAAAAGGTAGGAGTAGAAAGTAAGATTACACTAGTTCAAGCACAACAACGAAATTGAGGTACTCACAAATGGTCTTATAGGACTTTGAATGGAATAATCATAAGATGACTTCATATATGTTTGAGACCTAGAAATGTTAAAGATATATGCAATTCTATTTAGCCTTAGTCTTTGAGATTTATAGATGAAAGCATGATTTATCTTAGCCTTTTTTTACATATGAATATGAGCATTAAGTAGTATGCATATATGTCCTAATAGATAAGGAAGAAGGGGGTTCTAGACTTTAAAGTGGCTTCCATAAATTTAGGCTTCGATGTAGAGGCCTTTACTATGTCATTCCCTTGATGATTATTAAAATCTTAAAATTAGATCAAGTTTTTCTTTTTCCTTTGTTAAAAGAGGAAAGAGAGTCCTTTCAGCTGAAAACTTCTTTTTTGAGATTCTAATTTTAGGATGAAAGAGTTTCATAAAATTTTGTCCCATTTGCCAAAGCATCATTTTTTCTCTTTTCAAAATCTCAATATTTTTTCTTTGTTCCACCAATTGTTTTTTTTTTATAAATCATATTTCTATTAAAACTTTATTTAAATCATTGTTGGAAGATTTTAGGGCTTCTATAAGATTTCAATAGTAAACATTTCCTTAAGACCTTGATAATCATCATATATGTCAATATCAAAAGCATTAAGGTGTACCTCATTTGGAGAGGTATCCTTTATGATCATGAAGCAAAGGTTATCTCGTCTTTGGATTGGCTTGATTTGGAGGAACATTAATCAACCTAAGTTTATTTATATGCTTTCTTCTTCTTTTTCTTCTTTTCTTTCTTGTAAGATTTTTCCTTAAGGAAATCGATCTTCATGCGACGAAGCTCCCTATACCTATAACACTATACTTGATCAAGCCTATTCTTCCTTTTCATTTAAGGGATACTTTTAAGCATCTTTTAGAATTGATTGATTATAAGTGCCATCTCATGCTCATCTAATTCTTTATTGTTAAAGCTTTAGCATTTGGAACTCGCTTTGAGTGTAACTCCCATCCTTTTCTCACTAGCTTCCTTTGATATTAATAAAACTTCACAATTGAGAGTTAATGAGATTTCTAAATAACTGATATAAAGGCATGGTCTTTAAATCTTTGACATCCTTGAGGAATGTGAACTTTACTATCCATTCTTTAGATATACATCTCAAAACTTTCTTCACAAGCTATTAATTGGTGAATGTCTCTTCAATAGACTTCATTTTCTAAATATTTTTTATGAATCAATCATACATTTGGTTGATTTTCTCTTTTGGCTTCATCAAGAAGGTTTAATATTGAAAGATAAGGGCTTCCATCTTATTTTACTTTACTTGGTTCATGCCTTCACATGTAATTTCTAAGGCTTTCGATGTCTCTTTAATAGTAGTCTTCATGCTTGCCTTATTGTATTCACTTCCACTCAAGGCATAAAAAAACATGTAGATAGCCTTATAATGGAGAAAATAACCAATCGAAAATGTCCTTTAGAAGTAGCTCATTCTTCTACATATGGACCTTGCTCCAACACCTATGGTGAAAGTTCGATGACCATAGATAAGCATCAATAATAGTGGAGAGGTGTCCAATGCTTATTAATACAACTAAGGCTCAAAGTTAACAAAAGGAGTAAAAATCACCCTATCACTATTAAAAATGATCATTGCACATCAAATAATGTCCATTGGAAAAATCTTTTAGAAATAAAATCGACACAAAATTTCTAATATTCATAAGTCGTAATGATCATGAAATAAATTTTAACAACTATTGATAGGAAAATGAGAGTGGGACTCTAGACAATAATAGTTAAAAAAGCCTTCTAAATAAAGCCATAGAGTCTATGTAAATTGGATACGTTTCAAAGACCATTAAAGTTCATAATAGCCATTGTAAGAAAATTTAATGACTATGGTACATTCTCAATGACCGTGGTCAACATTGTTAAAAGAGCTAGGTAACGACTATTAGAACTAGTTGTTGAGGTTGTTAAACATTTAATAACCATAAGGATTTCAATGACTATGGATAAGGTCTAATAAGTATGTTGTTAGGCTTCTAATAGTTTTAAGACTATGTGAATACTTGCTAGTTTTTTCTTGGGAAACCGATGTGGGACTGTCTCATGCATATTTTTAATAAGTTACTACTATTATGAACAAAGAGAAACTTTGAGAATAAAGCTCATTCTTACACATTCCTTTGTCTTTAAAGAGTAATTTATAAAGAGAAAGAAAAATATTCTTTATGCTACTTCAATACTCAACGCTAAGCCTTAGCTTATGAATAATGCTTATTGTGTTAGTATTACTTTTGTAAAGTGAGATGCTTGAGTCTTAATGAGTGATCCTCCATTGAGTAGTATTTGTAATCCTTATGAAAGGATCATTACTTGGAATGGACAACTTAGAAAATTCTACGACATTATGAAAGGCTTAAGAAACTGCCTAAAATCTATCTTGTGTAAGCTTTAGATAGTGCTTCAAAACTATCTTTGATATGTCCTACTGATATTTAGAAATTCACTATGGAACTAAGTGGTGCCTACTAAATTCACTTTTTAAAGGATTTAATAACATTTAGATCTACTTATCTTAATAGAACTCTCTAGTAGAGTACTATAGGAAAGGGCATAAGCTAAGTTATGGTCAAACCTTTATAAATCTTTATGTCTTCCTCTTGCATTATGAACTTCTTCTTTCTACCTTAAAATTGATAGTAGTTATATTAGCCTTATTTACTCCTACTATAGGCCTCCTTAGAACAATACTATCTTTCCATACACATTGCACTTAACTTGATCGAGCTTGAACTTTCCCTTCTCTTCTAAAGAAAACCTCCTAAGCATCTTATATAAATTATTTGTCATGAGACCCACCACCTCATCATCCATTTATTCTTCATTAGAGCATGAATTCTTATATGTAGTTTTGGGTGCAACTCTTATCTTCTTTTTGTTAACTTCTTTCAATGATGATGGTACCTCTCTATTAATGGTCATCTCATATTCAATAAGATATCTTAAGAGTTCCTCCAATGGCATGGTGTGAATGCCTAAAGGTTTCATGAATGTACTCAAATGAGTGGAATCATACTTGTGGCTCCTAACACTTTATCAATCATTAAGGGGTTGAGTGGATAATGGGTCATACATTGGTGCAACCCTAATTAGTAGTAGCATGTGATAGGGTCTTCAGGGGATCTAAGGGAGGCTTTTTAATAGGTAGGAGCCCTTTTGAAATCAAGTGGCCAATATGGGCCAATGAGGGTTAATACTTTTGTCACTACTCAGGTTTGGTCGTGATAAAATTTTAAGTGAACAAGGGTGTTAGTTCTAATCTATTAATTAGAAGACTTAATTTGTCTTCACCTTATTAAAGATTAGGTTCAATAATTTTGTATGAATGGGGAAGACGTTAGGCACCCCTTAATCACCTAGACTTTGGGTTTGACCTTCAGGAATCTTTGGTTCACATTTACAAAAGTTGTCCACGTAAATTACTATGTCCTAACTATTCATATAAGGCATGTCCATTGATTCACATCAATCAAATAATATAAGAAATCACTAATATGAACCGTATAAATATAGTTGTAAAACACACTTATTGTGAATTTTAATTTAAGTTTCCTAAGATATACTAAAATAGGCATATAAAGAACTTTGACCCAATTTCCATTAATGAGATAACAATTAAAGGTATAAAAAGAAAAGGTAAATGCCTCACTCAAGAAAAGAAGAAGGTAAGTGATAAGAAAAGTTTATAATGCTATAAGTAAACTACTTGATAAGTTCCTAAACTTGTTAAAAGATCCAAGATAGAACTTTCTCATAATTACAAATAAAACAGAGATGATGTCATTGTGTAATGTCTGTATTCATATTTGCTCTGATACCAATAAATGTAATGACCAATTGTGTTTACAAATCATGTTGCTCTTATACCAATAAATTGTAATAGCCATATTCATTTACATAATTCATATCATTCATGTCCAAAATACATATGCATACAGGTTTTATCCCTCCTACACATATAATCCAATATGTGTTTACCACTGACTGTTAGCATTTTTTTTACCACAATCTGTAATGCTACAATCGGTACCTATCAGAGCACTCAACATCCAGGATTTTCCCGTCGGCCTTGCGATGTCATACACACCGGGATTTTCACGTTTGCCCTGCTTATGTTTGAGCCCTCTCTGATACCAAAATTGTAACATCTAAATTCTTTTGTCAAACCAATAACTGTGACATTCATTGTTCTCATTTGTAAATCAGCTTTGATACCACAAATTGTAATGCCACAACGTGGCTACAGCTGGTACCTATCAGAGCACTCAACATCTAGGATTTGCCCGTCGGCCCTGCGATGTCATACACACCGGGATTTGCACATATGCCCCGTGTGTGCTTGAACCCTTTGATACCACCAACTATAACTATCGTCTTCAGTTGCAAATCATGGCATTTCATGTTCAGAAATGCATACACATTAAGGTTTATTCATCATACATATATAATCTCATATGTATTTAATGTACACATGTGTTAACTAATATCATGACCAGTGACCATAACTAGTTCCT
>CATIWR010015564.1:0-24814 GCA_949677035.1 Omphalea diandra | reverse complement strand
ATGGACTTATGGCAAGTAGTTAATTTCATTAGCTGATATATAAATGTTCATCACAATGTTATAAATTTTAGTTATGATACAGTAAATTTATAACAAAAAATTTGATGTTCTTGCCATATATATATATATATATATATATATATGTATGTATGTATGTATGTATGTATGTATGTATATATGTGTATGTATGTATGTATGTATGTATGTATGTATGTATGTATATATGTGTATATATGTATGTATATATGTATATATATATACATACATACACATACATACATACATACATACATACATACATACATATATATATATATATATATATATATATATATATATATATATGCACACACACACACATACGTACATACTTACATATATACATTTTAGTTTTTAACATTTAGTTATATGAGATATTAAATTTGTAGCAAAATTAGCATTTGCTACAAAATTTATGACAAAACATTTAATGTATAGTGACATGTTTACCTCAAAAGGATCAACAAATTATTTATTTGATCATGATAAATAAACTAAGTAGAAAGAAACTATAATAAAATACAAAAATATAATTAAAATAAATATTACGAAACTTAAACTTAATATATTAGAAACTATCATGAAATAAAATATAAAAATATTCTTCACAATAATTTTGAAATAGGAAATTTTGACGGTCTTACTTGCAAGTTTTTTGTATGAAATATAAAAAAAAATGAAATACTTTATGTGCCATAATATGTCTTCTTGTTCATTTAACTGTTCGTAGCCTATGGAAATAGTAATAATAATAAAAAGACTTTTAAGAATATACTTTTGATGATTATTTAAATATACTCAAAGAAAACGAAAGTATCTATCGCGAACATTAAATTGCAACTCATTATTCAAGTGGTAGAGAATAGTTGAAGTATGCTGAGCTCAGCTATTAAACATCATTTTAAAATTTTCTTTCCATTGTTGATTCATTTCTATAATTTGTCACCCAGTTCCTTTTCCATTTTTTTATTCCTTTAACTTGTTCATTTTTTCTTTTTTCTCGTTAGCTCCACTTGCTTACTTGTTTCTTTTTTTGCCGCTTCTACTTGTTTCATAAATTCAAATTTTGTTGGTCTAACTCTAAAAATATTTAATAATGCTTTATATATATATATATATATATATATATAAGCTCTTAGGTAACCTTTTTTTTTGGTCCAAATACCTCATGAAATAATTGATCATTACTCGTTATTTGTCTTTCTTGTTGTTTCTTTAATGAATCAAGTTGAGCCTATAATCACTGTTGTTTATTAGTTAGATTGGACCATTCATATATAGAGATTTTTTTTAAAGAAAAAGTAAAATTTACAATGACATTTTGAGAAGAAGGATCAACTACTTTTCTTCTATTTCTCTTATGCAATTCAACCTAAATATCAAGACGAGAAGACTTCTTTCTATTTTCTTTTTTTATTAATTCAATTAATAAAGTTATGTATATTTTTTAATAAAAAAGTGAAATATTAAATTATCAGCATATAGACCATAAAATTCTATAAATAATGATTAATTTTAATTAACAAAATATTCATAAAGTGAATACTTAAATCACCCAAATCATTAAAAAAAATTCCCAATTGAATTTGAAAAAAAAGCAGTAAATTTTCCAAAAAGAAAATATAAATTCCAAAATATAGCTAAATATAAAAGAAATAAAATAACATTTTCATGAAATGAATCCACTTGTCCATAATTGATGTACAAGTTCTACAAAATTAAATATAATTTGACTTATTCTATTGTAGGACTTTGACTAATTTATTTTAAATTAAAGTATACACCACATCATATATACTATATGACGTTATTACTTACAAAAACAGTAGTAATGGTTTACAAATAAAATAATATTCAATGGCAAAATTGAACAATTAGATAGATTTTAAAGAAAGGAACAAAATTTATGAAAAACAAATTAAGTGCCCAAGCCAACTCATGCCTTCAAGCATTTCTAAATACACCTAAAGTTAGATTAAAATATATGTTGTAATAAGAATGAAACATAATATTGCTTAACCAAAATGATGTGGAAAAAAATAATGATTTTAATGCTTACCATTTGATGTCTTATCTGAGCAAAACTTTTAGTTCCTATAAATAAAAACATGGAGTATTTTATTATTATTTTATTGATTTTCACATTTTTCTCCTACAAAATAATAAAAATATAATTTAGTTATTTTAACTTGCAAAGTATTTTATAAATATAAATCATATATATTAAAAATAAATAAATCAATTAAAATTTTACTAACCTGAAAAGTTTTCTCACTCCAAAAATTAGCCAAATACTTTCAGTCATTTGTATTAATATTTTTAGTTTGTTCTTTATGTGATTTTAAAAACTCCTTTTATTGGAATATTTTCTCTTTATCTTGTGCTTGTAATATCGATACAAAGTAATCTATGACCTATAATAGATTCCTTCCTCCTATCTAGAATCTCAAATGTGAATTTTTTTTCCTAAAATAAATATTCTAGATAAAATAAAAAAAAAAGAAGCAAAACTTGAGTTAAAAAATAGAAAAGAGCTACATATATAGGCAAAGTGCAAGAAAATAAAGATCATGTTAATAAACTTTAAAAATTATATTTCCATTTTTTAACTTACTAATACAATGCTCCACATATGTTCTTCTTTAATTTTTTTTCCATTCCTTAACTTGCAAAGAACAACATGATCTATTATGTACAATTTGTCCAAAAAATGAAATTTGGTTGATGGTCATCATCGAGATCCACTAGAAGCTTTTGTCCACTTTCTAATGCAATAAGTCTCATGCAATGTGTATACCCTCTTGTCTTTCTCTCACAATGTTTAGAGCTAGTAATTTAAAGAAATGGTCATCATTAAATAAAAAACTATATAATGAGATTACCAAAATTTGATGGAGTAGACCAAATTAGAAAAGGCAAACCTATTCATTGTTTTCAACCTCATGCTCTTCGATATTCTTATTGCCCATTATTCATGAATCATCATTTTTGAAATCCTTATGGAAATTATTAGGTTAAATTTCATACTTATCCAAAATAAGTTCTGAATTGAACTTTGCATAACTATCAATAATTTTCTTCACATATCCATCATCACGAACTTGTACCAATGCATCAAATTCTTAGAGAGTACTTGATGGATTTAGGTAATCAAATTTGTCACCTCTCAAAATGTCAAATCCACATTTTCTTTTTAGAAAGGCTAATACATCAAAATATGCAACATAGTCAATATCAATATTGTCTACTATCACTTTTTCATTTCATACACTCTACCATGTGAAAATGTAAAGTAACCTCCAAAATGGCACCTAAGTGTTTTGATATTCAAATTGTCCTTCATACCTTTGCAATTAATAAAGCTAGTTAGTCTATAATATGATAATAAAATTTAAAATAGAAAAGTTACTTCAAAGAAATTCTAATTAAATTGTAACATTTGCTTATCAAAAAAATTGTAATGTTTAATACATTATACTTATCGATAAAATTAAAACTTCTTGTATGTTGTGTGGAAGATTGATTACCAAATTCATCCACACTATTTTTGAGCTGAGATTACATAACAAGAGGATATGAATGAGGTGTAACTTCAAGTTATTGTGAAACTTCTTTTGTAACATTATTCTCCTTCTTATTATTTTTTATTTTTTTTATTTTTTTTTCTTTTCTTTCTAAACCTCCATACCTAGGCATATCTCTATATTACTAAAAGCAAATAAAGAAAAGCAAAGTGAAAAAAAGTCATAAAATATTCAATTACTCATAAAATTTTCACCAATAAATGGTCACATATAAAAGGACAAAGAGTCTTTAAATACAATAATAATGATAACATATGCACTCTAAGTTCTTTAAGCACTTCAAGAGCATGAAGTATGTTGAATATATAAGTTGGCACCTCAACTTGCATAAAAAAATCTATCGCCCCACTAAACTTTTGCTACTAACTTTTTAGCACCTCAACTAGTCTATTCAATACTTTTTAAATATCTCTTAACTTCTAAAAGCATGTGTGTTAGATCATTCGCTGTTGTGCTATTAAGAATAATGAAACTTATCCAATGTGGACTTATAATGACTCTTTCTGCTTCTTCTTCAATATATATCTATGTCTCCTTCATTGCAAACAATGACCAAATCTTATAAAATGCCAAATCTATTCTCTCTCTGAAATCTAAAACCTTCTCCCATTATCTCTTTAAAACTTCTATTTATAATTTTTTCAATCTCTTCCATTAATTTTTTTAACTTCTTCATTCTTAATTTCAAAAATAATGGCCCAATCTGAATTAATTATATTCTTTTGCTATTCTAGTTTGCAATTGTTGAGAAATGACAATGTTACATTGCTAAAGCATTTAACAACTGGTACTAACCCTAGTCGATGTTTCCTTGGATGTAAAATTTATAGGATAGTGCTAATTTTTGAATTTCTATTATGATGATTAAAATTTAGGGCTAAATTTATTATTAGTATTTATGGGCTAAATAGGTTAACATTTTATGATTAAATGTAGATGTTGGTCTATATGGATATTTCTTATGGTTTAATCCTCCAATTCCTGAGCATTCAAGGCATGTGATCTCTAGTTTGCTTAAAAGGGTGAGGTAAATCAAAGTTGAAAGGAATAAAGCAAGGAATAACGCTACTATACTGCTTATATAGCTTTTGTTGTATTTGTTTAGGTTTTTAATTATGATTGTGAATGTGTAATTGTTAGAGCAATGGATGTTATCTCTGAATAGTGTAAACGGTAATCCAATGTCTGTTATTGCATTTTGTAAAAAACTTCAGTAGCAATGGAACTTGTTTGTTTTCCTTTAAACTATGTTTATTTGTTGTTGTTGTTGTGCAATATAGCACTGGAAAAAATAATAACAATAAAATTAGACCATTAAGCTATAACAATAATATTAAGATTAATAACAATAACAATAACAATTATAACCTTACAAATGTATTTTACACCAAAATGGAGCTGACATACATCATATCTAAAAGCTAACTAAGTAAAATGAAGTTAAGGCAATAGTTACATTAGTTGAAAATAGAATAATTGTAGTTCAACTTTTTAGCACTAAAAAGTACAACATCCTAAATAATTGGTTATAGTTTCCATATACCCTATTTCCTTGAGTCTGTGGTGCTTTTGATATAATAGTACAACTACTTTGGCTCAAATTGGTATCTAGTTGTTGTGGTGCAAAATAAGCAGCTTATTTAGCTTAAGCATTTATTGTGTTCTTCCTTGTGTTATCTGCTTTATGTTGTTGTAGTTGTCTATTAATCATGTCAGCGTTCCCTTTCCACTTAAGAGCATCGGGCTTGAAACCTAAATCAACATGCTTAGATGCGTTCTTTAACTAACTTAAAGGCCTGATTATTTTGCTACTAGTTTGGCCAGGCTATTACAAATCACACACATTGCACAAATCTATAAAGAACACATATTTTATATGTCCAAATAAAGAAAAAACACATTGCATAAAACTTACATTTTATGCAATAAATCCATTATTAAGGTTCATATAACAACTATAACTAGACATCCTACATCTTTTTGGAGCATTTCCCTGAGTATCAGTTGTACTTCTCTTACTTTCAACTTCAATAGTTGATGTTTGGGAGGCAGTGGTAGTTATTGGTTATGAGGGCATACTACTTCTAACTTTAACATTTAATCTTTAGCTTATACCCCACCCTTCTACAACATCTCTACCTCTACCTCCATTGCTTCCTACTAATAGAGTTGCATCACTCTCTAAGCCCACATTGCTATTAGCTCTTGCATTGCCTTATAAACATACAATGCATTGAACCCTTAAAAAAATATATATTGATTAACATCTTGATACAGTTAAAGTTATACCCTATTAGCACTTGAGGAAGCTATTAGTGTTTAAACTCCTCTGTTTGGACATCCTTTCTTATTATTTTCTTGAGTTTTACACAAGAACAAGTCATCCTTAGCCTTTTTTTGAATATTTGCCAATTTTTTTAAGCGTTTTTTTTGAATATTTTTCAATTTTTTTTGGTTCATCCATTGTTTTCCTTCTGCATTTTCTTGGCCTTTCCGACTTCTTGGTTCAACTAGTGGGTCATTTGATTCAGGCCATAATTTAATTCCCATAATAGGCTATATAAGAAATGAATAGGCTTTCAAATAGGTTTCTTTCCTATACCATATCACTATGTAATTGTGAGAGCTCTCAAGTTTTTTGCTTAAACAAGTGGAATCTTGCTTGTGACTCCATCCTTTTATCGCCCAATGGGCGATTGAGAGGATAGGGGTTTTTACATTGATAATAACCCCAAGGAGTGGCACGTGCTTGGATCAATGGGGGATCCTTTAGGCCTTGCCAAATTCAAGGCCCTAAGCCCAAATTGTGGCCATCAGGTAACTAAGGCAAGATAACACATTGGTATCATCCTTAGAAATTATGGAGTTGCCACCCGACTTTGGTCGAGATAAGAATTCAGGGAATGCAAAATCTAATCCTAAGTTAAGTCAATTAGAAGGCTCATTTTGTCTTCACCCTACTAGAGATTGAGTTCAAAAATTAGGTACAACCTAAAGAAGAGGTTATACACCCCTAAACTACTTGAATATTAGGATTCAATCTATGGGCATCTTTGGTTCACTTTTAACATTTTAACCAAGTTGTTAATTAGTTCAATTTACTGGTCCTAAGCATGATTTAACATAATCAAACCAATCAAATAATCTCATCAATTCAAAGGGGAGTGGGATCATGTGACATGGCATAGGGATTAACATGCATCTCATCCATACATCATATACATGTTTTTAAAGAAAGTAGGCGTAGGGTTATCATGCATTATACCATCATCCATCCATCACATGGACATTTTGCCATTCATGATTATCAAAGATGATAATTGAGATCATCATCCATGATCTAACTCAAATAAACACCTACGCCACAAAAATGCACAAGTTAGTAACTAAAGCAAGTAAGCAAATAAAAGAAATTAAGAAAGTAAATGAAATCATTAATCATCTAACCATATCTCTAAAGATAAGGTATCTAATCATGCATCTAAGTCTATAATTAACACACCCGAACATCACAAAAGAAATAATATAGCATAAAAACCAAATGCAAGCACCATAAAAGGATAAGAAATCATAAACATGCAATGTAAAATACTTGGAGGAACTTTCAATGGCTTAAGGCAAACTCATCATAAAAAAAAGATCTTAAGGTTGATAAACGCTCTTTCTTATTGCTCAAAAAGAGCTAGGCATCCACGTGTATTGCTAACCATCATAAGAGTTAAAATACACCTCAAAAGGGAAAGAAATTTGATGGCCAAAGCAAAATAATAACATTCTTATAACTAAAAGCAAAATAATAACATTTTTATAACTAAACATGACCATAATGAGACTCCTAAGGTCCTAGGAACCCTATGTTCCTCATTTGATCATTGTTAAATAAGGTCCACACAGAAGTTTAAAACATCATTCAAATAAAATATGGAGGAACATATAACATTAACACAAAATGAACCATGAAAACCATTTAAAAATTTATTCAAAACTTAATTTTTGAAATGAATAAGGGTCCTAAACTGTTATGTCTTATCCTATTCTACAAATGGAATCATAAAAAAATCGTAAAAAGTTGCTTTGAAAAGGGAAAATCCGTATGAGAAAGAAAAGATTTTACAAAACTAGTTATAGGCAAACTATTTTTTAGGTTTTGAAAGCAAAAGAAAAAGAAAGAGGTGGAAAAAGAAGGGAGGATGAGGGATCTATATACGCATTTGTATGTTCTTTTGCCTTCAGAGGCTCACTAGGTGATTAGTATCCTCCAAAATGCTTAGGAATGCACTAATAGGATCAAGTTTAGGCCATGTTTTACCTTGGAGATGGATGGAAGGGGCTAATTGGATTTTTAGACTAAGTGTGATGTTTAAAGAAATTTAGGTAGGGAAAAACTAGGGTTTTTCTAAGCCTCCCACTCTTCTTTAAATAAAGGTATATTTATGGAAGAATAAGGGTGCACTAAAGCTAAAAATAGTACTGGTTGCACCATGCTCATGTCTAATCATAGAGAAAGGGATGAATCTTCTAGAATTTAGGGTAACCAAGGTTAGATTATATATTCAACTATCAATCTTAATGTAAAAAATGGGACTAATTCCAGAAGATTCTAAAAATTCTAGGGTAGGGTTGTACAACCCTGCTCTGGACTGTACAACCTAGCTTGGTGGGCTATACATCCTTGTTTAATGGGATGTAAGATGTACAACCCACTAAGCCTGTGTTGGAAATTTTGGCTCAGTGCTTGATTTAGACTTGGGCTTGATTGTGGGTTCCTTCAAGGTATCCTAAAGCCTCATTTCTCTTCTTTTGGCAATTTCCCTTACATTCTGGGAAATTTTTCAATTTTCATCATTAGACTTTACATCCTGAGGCCTAGAATATGATGCTTATAGTAATCCTCTAGTGTTGAATTTATATGATTTATGGCACAAATGACATGTGCACATGGAATACCTTTCAAATTCTATGACCTACAAGTATATGTCTGCTTTCTGAGATTAATTGTGTGCCCATAATCCCCATCAGCTATTTTAAAATCAACTTCCCCATTACGCAAAATATTGTAAGCCATTGCTCTATCTTTATTTTTCTGTAGTCTTATCATAGCCATAGGTGTAATGTCATTGATCCATGTTTTTGCAAAATACTTCATAGTTATAATTCTAGTCATCTCCTATTTTCTTATTTCCTCAAGCATTGTGATAATTGACTTATGCCTTACAAATAAAATTCAAGAATTAAATATCTCACACATCTTATTCTCACACACATTATTTTACATATTAGTTCTAAAATAAGCCCTAAACCATGTTTCTTTATTACAACATAGTAAATCCATAACAATTCCATTTCCTAATTTTGGTAAATCTGTCAAATGGCCTTTGAATTCAGCTTTAAATATGGACCAAACATAGGCCCAAAATTTCTCCCTCTTATTAGACTCCTTTCATTTCTTTGCCTAATTGCTTTAGACATGCTTGACACACATTCTATGCTTAGCCTTTGATATAATTTCACTAATGGAAGGTCTTGTAAAAAGACACGATAATAACATAAGTTAGTAGTTATATTGCTATAATTTCAACACAATATTTAACAACAATAAAATGGGCATAAGCAAAACAATAGTTACTTTTTGCATGTCTTTCACTAGTGTCAATCCTTCTCCATTTTGTAAATCCAAATCTTGCTTCAGAGCCTTAATAAACTTAGATCAACACCTTTTAATCTTAAGTTGCACCACTAACCAAGCAAGGGGAAACATTTGACCATTGCCTTCCTTAAAACAAAACCAAAAGTTGCCCACTACAAACTCCTTTGAGAAAATAACCATCCAAGCCAATTAATCTCCAACAACCCTTTTTCCATCTAAGTTTGCATGGGTTTAAGCACACATAAACCTATCAAATAACTCCAACCAAGGTTTAGTTATCTTATCTACTATAACAATATAAGTGCTTCTAGGACTTGATTTGTTTATTTCATTAACATAATCATGCAACCTTTTGAGTTCCTCTCTATAATTCCTGATGAATTTTTATAAAACCTTTATCTTTACCGTTTAGATATCATACCAATATACATAAGCAAATCCTCCTTACACATATCTTGTAGCTTCAATAACTTAATTGTATGCTAAGAAATGATCTTATTCTTATAATATCTAGCTATGAAATATGAGTTGCACAATTTATTTTGTTGGATGTATGACACTTATGAATAGGCAAGTATGTCTTTATCATAAAATTAATAGAATTTCCCTCATAACTAGCATATAATAGCCATGAACAACCCTCTTTTTTACATTTAACCCTCACCCTATGAGCTTTATTTGGTTTTAAAATTAGTTAAACCTTCTATTAACTATATATTTAGCAACTGCCTCCTGGAATTAAACCATATTTATAAAAACCATATCAAATTCTCATTGTGGAACTTTACATTCAGGGTCATATTAAACATGCATGTGCTCTCTTCTTATATGTTAACACCTTTTTCCTCTTCTTTTAAATCAATTGCATTGCTAGCTTAATCATCACTAGCATAAAATTTCTCATTACCACTTACTTTTCCTGTGTATCTATCTGCCTCTCTCCTAAAATTTTGATATCCCTCATCAACCCTTACTTTACCCAAAGGTACCTCCATATTAATAGCCTTATCTTGTCTACTTCATTTTCTTCTCCTAGACTCCTTTACAACCTCCATAATAAATCTAAGCTCTTCATGCATATCACTTTTAACTAGCTCATCATTATCTTCATCACTATCTCCTTCTTTTGCTACATTATCACTATGACTGTCACTATCACTCCCAACTACCTCATCATTATCTTCATAATCTATATCGCTTTGACTTTTACTATTAAATCCATGTTCATTTCCACTTTCTCCCTTATCTAGATTTATCACAAATTCTTCTTCATCTTGGTTTTTACTAGCAATAATTTCTTTAATATTATTGTTATTTATAACATCATAGTCATTTGCCACATGTGCCTTAGCACTTGCCCCCACTACTAGTATTAGCATTAGGATAAGAATTATTATGGTCTCTTCAATATGTGCTACCCCGTTATTTAAAATAGGGACCACTTCTTCAATTACATCAGACACAGTTACCATATGAGATATGTATAAGTCTATATAATCACTGCCCTTCAATCCTTTTGCCAAATTTAATATAGCTACATCAATATCCATGAGAATAAAATTTGGACTATTCTCAACCTTATAAAACTTTGTTGTTGTTATTATGTATCCTAATTTTATAACATACCATGCAAACTCATTGAGAGACATTTTATTAGGGTATGCAGTAGCTTCATACACTTTAGATTTACCAATGTACTTAGGGTTTAAAACAATAAGTAAAGTTCCTCTATGATGCCACCTTAGCATCACATCCATATCCATACCTATGAACTATTAACAAAAATGGTATATTTATCAAAAAAGAGAAAGAATATTGCATTAAGATATTAGCCAAATCATTAAATATATCACATTATAAAAATCCTAAATTTCTATAAAACCAAGCTTAAGTACATTAAAACCAAACTTAATTACCTTTATCTCAAGCAACAATTGTAGCTAATTTCATTTTGATCTTCGAGCAAAAACTAATCTCATAATCTTCACTTAAATAGAGAACACTTCAGATTTTCTACAACTTTAGCAACATTATCCTACAATATTGGTTTGGGATAATTTTTTTTATTGAGATTTCATTTTCAATTATAGATTTTGTTTTTAAGAGCTTGTTAATGGAGGAAAGATTAATTGGTGAGTTAAATAATATATTAATGGCTCTATTAACAACTGAGGTGTTATATGATTTGTCTATGCCACGTGTGTGAGACGCTATTCATTTCTTAAGCTATGAGGTGTTTAGAAAGTATCGAATAGACTAGTTGAGGTGCCATAAAGGTTTTAGTAAAAGTTCAGGGGGCGATGGGGTCTTTTGTGCAAGTTGAGGTGCCAACTTATGTATTCGGCCAAAAAAAGTGCATGTATATGTACTGTATATCTATAGAAAAAAATTTCTCTTATTTTATATTACAAATAAAACTAGTGTAAGTAACTTGATCATAAATTTTATTTAAAATGATATTCTTAACAAAATGTTCAAATAAGGCAATTAAACATATTTTATCACTTTAATAAATGTGATTTATGCTTACTTGAATACATGCATATACACACATGATGACAATGACAGCTCATAACAAAACAAATAAATATAATAAAAAAATTTCCATATTTTCCACATACATAATACATAAAACACTACATTACCTTATTTAGAGGAATTTTTTTTTATCTTTTTCTTGAATATTTTCTAGTTTCTTTACATAAAATATCCAATACTAGATTTATACAAAAAAAAAAAGGGAAGGGGAACTCAATAGCTCGTATTTCTATCTTTTTGTTTCACTTCCTTTTTTTTTATCCTAAGAATGGTAAGAATTAAGACTAGGAAATCCAATTAAGACAAGCCATGTCAAGAATCAATACAAGCCGTGACAAGTCTATTACAGCTCAAAGCTAAATGAATAGAACTACAAATTAGATGCCTTACTAGCAACCAAAAATTAAATACTTGAAAGGAAAGAAGAATTATCAAATCAAACATGGGGAAGTAATAAGAGAAATTTTATCATTTGAGGTAAAATGAAAATTAGAAGTATTTCACTGTTGAAGGGGAAAAAAGATCTATCTTGCTATAGAAAGTCATAATAATATATATAGTTTGAGCTTATTAAAGATCAAGTGAAATGCTAATATAGTAGAAATTTATGACAAGACATGACCTATATAATGAGAAAACAGATCTACTGTAATAATTGAAAGAGCCATAGTCATAGTATAGAGAGAGAGGCACAAGTAATAAGTTCATAGGAATGTGTGACTATTATTGTCTAATATAGGTCTCAGATCAAGTATGGAAAAGATGACTTAGGCATATATGAAACACAACTTTTTTAGTAAAACATATCATAATTCATAAGAAAAAAAAAAAAAAGACAACTTCATCTTACATATGTAGCCCAGAAGAGAGCTCCAAAACAACCTCGAATTAAGCCAAGTGATCCTTTAACAAGCAGATAATAAAGAAAGCTTCATCTTTACCCTTTTCATAAAGATAATACATCAAAAACTAACATAAAATTAGTATTTTATTTATTCCAACAGAAACACATAGCCTCTTATAATTTTTAATCCAGTTTTAAACAAAAATTTGTAAATCTTTTAGGCACTAAAGGACACATACAACAAGAAAAATAGTACATGACACCAATTTATAGTCAATACCACAAAAGCTAAACTACTCAAGGAAACACCATGAGTTCAAAAGTATCATGAATTGCTCAATGCATACTCAATGGCGCAATCAGTTCATTCTTATTGTACCTTTCTTAGCAAAATATGTCAAAATTCTAAATATGTTCTCTAAACACAAACAACCTTTTCAACATCGAGATTAATAAGGTGAAGGGTATTCTCATAGTAGCACTTTTGTAACAACATAAAAAATGTAAAGAAAACATTAAGATTAAAGCATTAAGGTTAATCAACATTATCCAGTAGAACGTCATCCTTCTTTATATATGCATATATGTAGCCTAGAAACAAAATAGGATCTTCAAGTAACACATTTCATCTTAATTTTGAAATAAATAACTACTGCAAAAAAAAAAAAAAACCATAATAGAGACAAAAAAATGCACAAACAGAAGATTTTTTGCAATAACATAAAAAATGGAAAAATCAACTTAGTCAAGAATAAGAATAGAAAGTCATACCAGCAACAAAGTGATAAGTTCTCTTTATGAATAGTATACTAAAATGTATTTACATTCAAGAATTATACAAGTTGATAAAAAAAAATTAAGAATGCATATATTGCAAGAATGTTTTAGGTTCTAAAAATCAATTAAAATGGATCACAATTGAATAAAGGATTATCAAAAACAAGTTTAAAGAAAAGTAGTAACATCAATAAGAAAAATTTTGATTGAGTTCTTAAAATTAACAAAAAAAACTTTAGCAATTAGGGTAATTTTGATAGGCTAAAAGAGGTTGTAAGAGATAGATATATTAGTGGGACTTAGAAGTAATATGAAGGGAATCAATGCTATTTTTCTTTTGAATTTCCCTCTTAAATAAAGATATTTTCTTTATTTTTGCTTTGAGGGAAGTAGTAACAAATAATACAAGGCTAAATAATGATAAGAAACCTGAACTTTTAAAAAGTTACATTTATATGTTGAGCAAAAAATTTTCTTGTTTAAATATATGAACTTTTATTTTAATTCCACATCTAGCCTCAGATAGGGTTGATGATTCACCAAACCTGACATATGCTAACATGGATATCCATGTGTTATTACTCACCTGACCTAACTTACCATGTTAACACCTTTAAACAACATCATTTGTTCCCATGATCCAATCTTCTCTGCCATTAAAGGAATCGGAGATTTAGGGCAAATAAAAAAATCAAAATTTTTTTTATCCAACTTACAATAATTTGCTATTTGCATGATGAGTTTAAATTTGAATGAGTCTTTTAAGAATGTAGTTAGGGATTACCAGTAGTATCCAATAATTTGTAGATGTGGTTTACGAGCTAAACTAGGGACCTCCTTAGTAAATGACAACCTAAGCTAATGATTTTGGTGCTATGCATATGAAGAGGTAAGCTTGTGTTATAATTATTTGGTAAATTATGTGTTATGAAATGGGTAACAGTAATTTTCAATTGATATCGAAATTGAAATTAAAATAGGTAAGGAAGTAATTACAACTACTTCATTTAGGGTGATGAACAATCAAACAAGTTTCTTATGAAGATTTTTAATGCATTTAAGAGAGAGGCCTGAGACCTACCTTTTGAGAGCTAGAAGCAAGATGATGATGCCTAAAAGTTTTAAAGTGAAACTGGAGGAATGTAAAAGGGAAAACAAACACATGAAACTGAAGCTTGAGCTTGCAGAAAAGCTTAATCGCATTTTGGAGAAGAACTATTACGTTTACAACATTGAGTTTCTTTGTTGCTTTAGATTGTTAGTTTATAAAATATATAGGGGTTAGATTGTTAGTTTCTTTGGATTATTAACTGCTTTAAAGAAGAACTATTTCTTTCTATTAGTTGTGTTCCACATTCTATTATTTGATTTAGTGAATTGTTTCATGTTTTTATTATTGGCAATGATTTCATTATTATAACATGTTTTTGATAACTTCTTGAACTAATTTGAATGGTTTGTTGACAATGTATCTATTATTTATAGATTAGAAATGGTATTGATGCATAATTCTTACATTTCTTATAACTATATCTAAACCAGGCAAGTCAAAAGAAGAGAAATTGGCACGCCATATATGTGTCCATAATGGAACTATCATAATTATCATAACCTGTATATTTATAAAATAGAATTGGCACCATTTGAAGTTATAACATTTAATCTACTAACATTCGTAAAACATAAACTAGAATTTAGCCCATAATGTATCCAAAATGACTATATATTTCAATATGTGCCTAAAATGAATATATAGCTCAGTAAAATTCACATCCTAGCCAGAATTTAACTTAATGTGTTACCCACCTACCAACCTATATATGTGTCCAAAATGACTATATAGCTTAATAAAATTCATAACCATTTCAAATTTCAAAGAACACTCATTGCCAAAATTAAGCATCTAGGTCTTCTTAATTATAATCCATCAAATCCAAAAGCAAGCAAAATACGACATTATCATTCAAATTAAAATCCAAATTAGTTTCATAATCAAACTTAAGTATTTCCAAAATATATCCTAAAGGTAATAAACTTAAGTACTTTAAAACAAACCTAAGTACTTCCAAATTAGTTTCACAAACAAACTTAAGTACTTTCAAGTTTCCCAAATTGTTGTTCAAATCTTATCCTCATTAGCATCATAACTGTTAACTATAGCTGATCTTTGAGATAAGAATGGTTGGCTGCTTCCTTCCATATTTCCATCATTTGGAGGCATCTACAGGAATAAGTGATATTAAACTAATAAAAGCATCCATAAGCAATATTAAACGAACAAATGCATCCATAGGCTATATTAAGTTTTGAAGCCAAGTAATGAAAATTAATACCCTCAAATATATTAATCTAGAATCTGCAATTAGTCTTTGGTATTATCTCTCTCAGTACTTGATTCTTAAATTTCGCCTCCTAGGTGGACTCCTTATATTAGCACTTGGTCTAATAGTATTTTCATTAAAGCTTTGATGGGCTTTTGAAACTGGATCATTTAATGTATGTACATTTGCAGTCATTTTCTTCTTCCTTTTAGAGTTGGCCCTTGCTAACTCTACCTAACTAGGACTTTAATTCTTAAGACGCTCTCTTTTTCTCAGCAACCAATTCATTTACGTATATTAAGTTTAATTTGATAATGTAAGGAACATAATTAAAGGCAATTATTTAATAAAAAATTAATTTTACTCATGAATTTTCTCAAGAGCTCTAAAGTTCAGATTATTTTTCTCCTTTTAAGTTCATTTATTATTGGCAAGTCATTTGCACTCCAAGTTTTCTAATTTTCATGGTTTGAGTTGTAGGGTTATGTATTTCCTCATCCTCAATCCTCTACCATGCTTTTTTAGCCCTTTATGGCTAAGATTTAAATTTTGGAAATATCTATTTTCTATCATCTATAGGCCATATGTTAGGCCCATTTATTAGGAGTAGGCCAAAATTCTCATAAGTGAAGATGAAGCTCTCAACATTATAGAACTGATCCACATAGTCCACTAGGTCATACTTCATATGGTGGATTATGGCATAAACATATGCATACAAAATGCCTAAAGTCCACTATCTACAGCTGGAAGAATGAGAACAAGATCAACTCTAAACTGGTAATTAAACATCTACGCTTGAAAATTGTCTCTGATAGCTAGTTTTACAATGTAATGTATTGTATTCTTATAGATGTTTTCTAGTTTGTTCCTCATTATAGGATAAAATTTTATCTATCACTCATTCATGACTCAAACTTGATTCTTCATCCTTATCATCAACTTCTCTCTTATTGAATCTAACATGTTGATAATAGGTTTCTCCCATGCTTAGACTTTGTAACTATTAAAAGTCTCACATATGTTGTCGATCATGTCATATTTGCAATATGGTTTAATCAATAAAAGCATTTTGGACCTCGATTGATGTCTTCATAATCTTTCATTAATTCAAACTTAATGGCTTTTAATTTGCCCTTCAACTATTTTTCATTTGGACATTTCTCTGCATTCCAAAATTGATTTTTGAATTTCTCACCCTTAAATCCTTTCTTCTTCTAATTAGCCTAAAAATGTTAGGCATAATTTCTATGCTCCACATTTGGGGCAAACTCCTTGAAGTTGTTAACTATACCCTACCAGAATGCATTAACAAATAATTTTTAGAAAGAATGTTACACAAAAATAATACTATAGAAGAAGTGACACTTTTGTTGGTCAGAAATGAATGACTAACTGAAACCATCTCTAATGTTTAGCTCCTCAAGAAATATCTTTAAGAACTAATACCAAGAATACTAGTTCTCTCCTTATACTACTGTCCATGTAATAGGAAACATCCTATTATTACAATCTTTTGCTTTAGCTTTAAGTAATGTCCCTCTAATTAATGTTTTCAAAAATGTCCCATCAAAGCCTAAAATTTTCCAACAACCCTGAAGAAAACCATTCTTAAATATACTATGGCCAATATTACATTCTCTTGAAAGTGCATGCGTTTGAAGCCATGTCAAATTTAATTAGTAAAACAAACTTTCCATCTCTATCAATTCTAATTTATTCTTATAAATAGCTCCTTAACTTGGCATAGTACTGCTCTAGTGTCCCTTTTATTAGCTCTCATCCTAACCCTTTGACTACATCACTACATTTCTCCATCACTTCCTCTTCCATTTCCTTCACATGCTAGAAAGGATTTAGCTTAAATTTATAGGATTTAGCTTAAATTTATACATGCACTCTTAAGCAAGAAACTTGGGTATCAACTATCTATTATTTTGCACCCTAAAAAAATTTTGCGCATCAATCGACGTCTTAATCACAAATGTCTTCTTAGTGGACAACATACTCTCATAAGGTCTAAATGGACATCTATCCATACAATGAGCATCTGACTGGGTACTTCTGCTTTTCACCCTCCTAATATTGCATGCTTCCTAACTGTAAATTTACACTCATTTGCATCTTTAAATCTTTGTGAAACCTTGAATCTTAAGGAATATGTGATCGCAATTGAGATCATACTCATTAGGTCTTTTCTTCTTTCTCTTCTCATCAAAATAGTCTCATTATTTGTACTTGATGGTGTCAAAACCCTATCATAATCTATATCATTATATAAACTATCTTTATTGTAATCATCTCCAGAATTCATCTCCATATTCTTGTTAGTGTTTTCTATAAATGTAGCCTATTTCTGCCTTTCATCTCTCCTTCTCTTTTGGCTTTCAATATCATCATCAAATTCATCATTTAAATGGCTTATTTTAATATCATAATCTGAGCTATAAAATGAACTATCTGATTCTAATTGATAGTTTCCATCACATGTGTCATCATCTAACCTAAGGTAATGAAACAATGGATCATCACTGTTAGCTACACTATGCTTTGGTTCCATTTCAACATTTGAACCACTAACTATGTTGTTAGATGTATTCTCACCTTCATGCTCCTCATACACTTTGGCATATACATCAATCATGCCATCTCTAACCTAATCCAACATAGAGAAACATTCCTCATCAGTTGAAAAAAAGGTCAAACCCTTCGAGAAACCCATTCCAGGCTTTAGGTTGGCAATTCTCATGATACAAAAATAATTCAACTTCTTTATATCATGCACAAAAGCAAAATAGCTAAAAGATTTAAGTGAATAAATATCAAAGTAACTCAATTGGCCTCTAACCCATGACATCCACTTGTTATTTTCTACAAACTTCCCACCACGATGAAAATTAATTATAAAGGGTTCCATCCCTATTTTAAATATTAATATACAATAACAACATGTAGATATGGCCATGTATAAACAAAACAACATTTTCTTTCCCTTGACAAAATACAACAATAATATAATAAACACTCAACACATATTGCCATATATAAACAAAATAAAAACAACATTTTATATATTCTTTTGTTTCCACTTTAATGTGCATGTCGAAGTGAAAGCAATAAAGAAAGGCAAGTCAATGAGTTAAAAGGGACTATTACCATGAAATGAACACAGTTTCATGAACAACCCAACTTCAACAAAATTTTTGATCAAGTTTGAAGAAGCACATTTTCACTTCATTTTACAAATTTTGATTTGATACCCTTACCTTCAATAGGGATGAGTAAGTTATCAACACCAAAATAGAATGGCAACCTTAACAAACCCCCTCCAATGGAACACCACTAATGGGTTTGAACAAAGAATTTACGAATTTTCACTTCTAGGTTAAACTTTTAATTATATTTCACTTTTACCATTTACTTTCTATTTGTGGCCATAAAAACATTGATGTTTTTGTTATTTTTACCATGGTAGGAAACAACATTGTTTTAAGGTTATGACATGGCAAGTTAGGTCAAGTGAGTGATGACATGGATAGCCATGTTAGCCTATGTTAGGTCTCGCTAATCATTAGCCATATCCGAGTACATGGAATTAAAATAAAAGTTCATATATTTAAATAAGAATTTTTTTTTTAGGATATAAATGGAACTTTTTTAAAAGTTCAGGTTTTCTTTTTACATTATTTCATCATATTAAAAATAGAAAGATCAAGTTTCAGGTAACAAAAGTTAGTTATTGTTGTTGACTATTAAGTGGCTATCTAGATTAGAGGCCTCTTACGATTTTAACTATGGATAGAATAAATTACTTAAAAAAACATGAAAAGAATAATGTAAAGAGATAAAAACTAATACTTTTATTTAAAATAATTTATTATTTAATAAATATTTTAATATAAGACCTACCTTTGTTAAATTAACCAAATGAATGTGATGACTTATTCTTTTCAAATAGAATTGACTGACAACTTTATAGATTTTAATATTAAAAAGGCTGAAAAATTATGATATTGCAAAATAAATAAATTTAATTTAAAATAAACAAATTTAATTAAAAAAAAGCATATTAGAATTTTTAATTCAATTAGTTATTTTTTTAAAATTTTACATAAGCTATTTTTTAATAATCAATTTACAAGCTTCTCTTTACAAACAATTTTCAAAATTAAAAAAAAAATAATAAAAAAGGCATGCAAATATTTGTCTATATTTATTCAAATCGATTAAGTTAGTCTAATAATCAGTTTGGACTTTTCTTGTTTATTACTGAATCGATTCCAAGCTAAATTTAGTATATCTATTCATATCTCATTAGCTCAAAGAAATTAATTGAACCTAAACAAGTCTAATAAGCTTAAATGATAAATTAATTATTATAATTTTATAAGAAATATTTACTATAAAAATATCACATATGCAGTAATGATTTTATTTAAAAAAATAATATTAAATATATAATAAAATATTAATATTATATTTTGATTAGCTCACAAGTATATTAAAGAGCCAATTCATGAGCCTTGTAAGTCATATTTAATTTGTTTAGCTTGAAAGTGGACTATTAATTTGGCAAGAAGAATAGAGGTGCAATTAAGCTACTCGAATAGCTTGAGCTTCAAACTACTCAGCTCAAGCTTAAGCTTTAAACTACTCAATTAGAAGCTTCAAACTGCTTAGCTCGAGCTTGAGCTTGACTCATATCTATTCTAATGCAGTTGGGTTAAGTTAAGGTCGAGTATATTATCAAGTTGAGTTAGAGATTAAAATATGAGTCTTGATTAAGTCTAAATTTTATTTTCATTTTTTGCGGAGGAATCAATTGAGTGAGTTTCATTATACTGAGCTTATCATTGAGTCAAGTTTCATATCATAAAATGAAACTCGATAGGACTTATATTGAGCCTCAAGCTTTGAGTTTTTAAATTTGAGTAGAATCGAGTATCACACTTTAAGTTTTTGAATTGAATTTAGCTCAATTTCGACTATGTACAGTTCAAGAACATGAAACTAAGGTTTACAACTCTGAAATTAGAAAATAGGATAATTTTACCAAAAATGCAAAATTGTAAAAATCATACAGAGTTAAACTTCTAGTTAGAGAAATTCAAAATAAATAGTGCTCAAAACGAAAATTCATCCTCAAAGTTATAATAAAAATAAAAATTATCAAAATAGATTAAACACATTTTTCAAAGTCTAAATAAAAGAATTTGGTTGAAAAGTAACAACATCATTGGTAATGGATTTGGTGCTTAATTGTTTGCTTACTTCATTCTTAACCATTTATACCCATCCTGGCTTTTATCTCCTTAACTTCTGGATTCATATGTGAGTGTATGGTTATAGTGTGCAAGATGATCTAGTGGTCGACTCCTAATATATTCTCCTATATCTATGTAAATACCATTTTATGCTTTCTTAGCAATTGCTCAAACTTTCTTCTCTTTCAGCAAAATTTTAGAATTTTCATATATGTTAAGATTAAAAGCAGTGGTGTGCATATATTAAATATGTCATAAAATGATTCATGTCATACATAATATGTCATGACCTAGATTCTAGGCCATGTTGGCGCTAAGAAGCAGGATGGCTTAAGGTCTCCAGAACCTATAACAACCTAATTACTAGTGGTTAAAGCTCATTTCTAAACTCTCTAATACTTTAAATCTTAAATTTACCCTTGTTGGCCCATAAAGCTTCCTAGCTTTCATTTGCCCTATTTTAGATTCTTAGGATAATACAAATAGGAGATAGAAATTTAACCTAAGGTTGATCCCAAATATTTCATAAAAACACTTTCTTACATTATATTATAGCCATTTAGTTCATTTTTTTTTATCACATTATAAATGAGTGAGTCTAGACTCACCAATCGATTCCTTACTTTCATTATATGCACATCATTGAATATAAAAAATCTCACATTTAGATAATCCTAGAATTAGAGGCCAACTTAAAGTCATTTTATCTATCGCATTCCTTTCGTTATCATAAGTATTTGACACTTATCTTACATGGGCCATAAATCATTGTATGCCTTAATATCATTTCCATTAATAATGAATCATAATGATTTTACATTATATTAACCTTAAACATATATGTATCATATTATTCATTACTTAGACATTGCAAAGATTACTAAGAAGATAAGATATAACTTAACATTTACTCAATACATATGTAACTCTTTCAATTATACATATACATCATTATTGTAAGAAACTATGAAGAAACAATGTAGTGCCTTGACAATATATGGTATATAACTTAAAACCTTTTATTGGACTAGGTTGGTTTAACCTAAAGTATAAACCTCTTTTGATCTTGACAATAGAGATTGATCAATTCTAATACTTTTATTTAGTGTTGTTTTGCAGATTATAAGTTAGAATTTTTCATTGGAAGTTGGATGAAGTTCAAAATCTCCAACCTTGTAAAGATCACTTGAATTCGAGGTATGTGTATTGTAAATCGCGACCGCGAATCAGTCACAAAGGATGATAAAGCTAGGCCAGAGGAATTCACATACAACTTCACTGCCATGACACACCCAAAGTTGGCAATGCTTTAGTCACAGAAGAATTCACGGTGTGTCACGCTTGAGTCATGACCGCTACTTTCATAGTGACAAAGGAAGGAACGAAAGCCACAACCACAACTTGCTAAGTGTCCCAGGTGTTCGTTGAAGATCAAAAATTGCAAGGCAAAAGTTTATTCACAACTGCAACTTGAGCAGTTGAATTTTTCTCTTCAAATAGAGGAATTCACGGTCCCAATCTCGCCCAATGCAGTGATATCTCACGATCGTGACTTTTGAGAGTGGTTAGAATACAACGACTATATTTGCCTGGATGACCAATGAAAAGTTGATACATGGACTAGTCATTAGACATAAATGGTGTTTTTTGCTGAAATTTTCAGCTTCTCTATTGAAATTGGAATTTCGCGATCACGAAAAGGTAGTTACGACTACGACTTCAGCCTGACAAACATTTAATGTTGAATTTGCCTTACACATCTTGGAGATTTGTTGATAGTTTTAGTCTAACATCTCTTTGGTGGACATGAACTATAAATACTCCACCAAATATATGTAAATGTAAGAGAAATCATTAATTTGTAACCATACTCTTACTAATTTGCTACTCATTCTTTCAATTCTCATTTATTCTTTAGTGATTGTTTGGTGTGAGCAATAAACACCATTGTAAGAGGCTTTAGTGTGAGCCTTAAAAATGCTTATGAGAGATTTTAGTGTGAGCCTTGAAAACACTTGCAAGAGGTTTTTATGTGAGCTTAAAAAACACAAGTTGTAAAAGTTTGGTGTGAGCTTAAAAACACTTATTGAGTTGAGTGAAACACCCAATTGTAAAGAATTAAGGAGTGGACGTAGGGTTAGTTAATACCGAAACCACTATAAATACTTATGTCAATTTCTTTCTTTTTCTACTCAACTTCTTAAACATCTTATCCCTCATTTTATTTTTAATTGAACACCAATTCAACCCCCCTTATTGATGCCCTTGGCCAACAAGTGGTATCAGAGCCAAGTCTCATAAATAAACCTTAATTGGGTGAGCAAAGAACATGGCATAAAAGGGAATCTACTCACACCTCAAGCCCTACTTTAACAGATCCGACTATACTCATTGGAAGTATAGGATGGAAATTTGTCTTGATACAAATTTAGTGGATATTTGGGCTGTTGTAGTCAAAGAATGGAAGGCACCCACCAAAGTAGTGGATGGAAATGAAGAACTCATTCGAAGAGAAGAATGGGTTGAAGCCCATAGAAGGTCAAATGGCAAGAATAAAAGAGCCACGACAATTCTTCTAAGCTCTCTCTCTCAAGAGAAGAGATTGGAAGAGCACAACACTACCAAACAACTCATGCCATATGGAAGACCCTAGAAAACTATCGTGATGGCATAACACTTCTGAAATCAAGTAGATTGGAAATGTATGTGACAAAATGGGAGCTCTTCATGATGAAAGACCATAAAAGCATCATTGAAATACTAAAATGACAAATAGACTCATTTCTATTATCATAAAAATGAAGAAATTCAGAAAGACTCTCACCAACTACAAGGTAAATACTAAAATCCTTAAAACTCTTCCATTAGATAAATTTAGTGTGAGAGTATGTACCATTTAAGAGTCTAATATGGAGATTAGGAAGGGTCCTATGGATGTTTTAATTAGCAAACTATTAACTCATGAGTTAGCCTTAAAAAAGTATGAGGAAATGAAGAAATTGAAAGGCCAAGGAGAAAAATAAAAAAAGCTTACAAGAAAAACCTTGGCACGCAAATCTTCAACCAAAGAGAACGAAGTAGAAACTACCTCAAATGAATAAGAGAGCGATAAAGAAGAAGAAAAGCTAGCAATGCTCTCTAGAAGGACTAAGGAGCTCATTAGAAGAAGAAAAGAAAGAAGGAACTTCAAAAAGATAACTCCTAATCCTAGAAAGGGATCAAATAAAGTCATTTGTTATGAGTGTGGCAAGCAAGGCCACATCAAATATGATTATCCCAAGCTAAAGAAGAAGAAGAAAGGAGACAAAGAGAAGAGAAAAAGCTTCAAAGCCCTTGGGATGGTAGCTCAAGTGAGGATGAAGAGATTGCCAATATATGTTTCATGGCTCAAGGAGACTCTCCAAATGATATAAACACTTCATCATATTCTCATTCAGATTATGATAACTTAGATGATGTAGATGAATAGCTTCTAGAAGCTCTCACTATGAGATATGATAAGTATAAGTCACCGATGAACTCTTATAAGAGAAAATGCTCAAAATTAAAGGATGATTACAAATCCTTTACTGACCTTATAAGTGAATTGAGGACTTCAAATAAAGAACTCAAAAAATCAATGGAAAATCTTTCCAAATCATCTTCATCATTAGCTTCGTTAAGAAAAGAGAATGATACTCTAAAGGGAGAAGTCATTGAGCTTAGAAGCTCTATCTCTAAATTTCATAAGGGTAAGGAAGTTTTGGATACATTCAGAGGATCACAAAGGCCTCCCTTAATTAGGCATGGTCTAGGATTTA
>CATIWR010015552.1:0-16313 GCA_949677035.1 Omphalea diandra | reverse complement strand
TAAATTTATTAAATATTATTTTCCTTTCCTTCCATAATTACTTATCCAATCAAGGGAAAATAAATTTTATTTTCCTTCCCCTCCTCTTTATCCAATCATGAGGAAGGAAAATAAGGAGGGAAAATAAAATTTATTTTCCTTTCTTATTTTCTTTCCTCCCTATTGATTTTTGCCAATCACAGGCTAAAAAAAATTAATCTTTCTCTCATACAATTCAATTAGAGAAATAAATACATAAAAAAACATAAAAATTCATAAGATACAAAAGATAGGATAAAAATACAACATTTATTAAGATCATTGTACTCAATTAATTTTTTACTCCAAATTAAACCTTAAATAATTGTTTAGGTATTAATTCAAAATTAATAAACCATTAGAAGAAAAAAAATCTTAAAAAATAGTTAAGATAGACTTATGTGTCTCTTGAATTTTAATTGCTTATTTTTACTTAAAGAAAATCTTGAAAAAACAAATAATGTGTCACTCTTTGTTGATTATATAATTGTAATGAGTGTAGAACCACTCTAAATAAATTCTTGACATTATTGCAAAATTTTTATCATCATCATCAATGGCTATATAAGTTGTAGAGAAGTTGAAGGGTTTTAAAAGATCAAAATAATATTGTGTGATATCTCATTAGAGTAGTGATTACACACAATATTTGCTTTAGAATTATCATTGATTAGATAAAAACTCATATAGAATTTACCTATTTATGGACAACTAATAATCACCAATAAACAACTATGTGTCTTGGCAAAATTGGGACGTAACCTTTCTAATAGATGTCCCTTGAGTACTAGAGATATAATTATTCTTCCTAATGGACATGAAGCATGTCTCTTGACACAGAGACATTCCTTAGAATATAGCAAGAAATATATCATTTCATCAAGAGTTTTCTCCAATAGTCACATTTTGTGGGAAACCATCACATAGTCTGGAAATATCACACAATGAAACAGTGATCATCCATCTACTACGGTGT
This sequence comes from Omphalea diandra, assembly GCA_949677035.1. Classification (NCBI taxonomy): domain Eukaryota; kingdom Viridiplantae; phylum Streptophyta; class Magnoliopsida; order Malpighiales; family Euphorbiaceae; genus Omphalea; species Omphalea diandra. Next base: position 15,319 of record CATIWR010015552.1, on the reverse strand, counting down.
GATCACCATATTCTAACAGGAGTGAGTCTAAATTAGGCCCCACCGGAACCGTACTTCTTTCCTAACACAATCATCTGAAGCTTGTCATATCCAGCAAGGACACCAGCACCAGCGACTGCGCGAAGGATGTTTGCACCAGCACCCTTGAATAGAGATTTGGCCCCCTCGTTCTTGAGGATCTGAGAGAATGCATCCATAGAGCTCTTGTACTTAACAGCTTCACCCGATGTCATCATCATTCTTCTGCGGACAGTGTCGATAGGATATGAAGCAAGACCAGCCCCATTGGTGATAACCCAACCAAGGGCAAAGCTAGCAAAGAAACTATCCTGAATCATCATAAATTAATCATTAGAGGAGATCAAAAGTTACAAAAAATGAAAATGTCAAATGGTTAAAAGGGAAAAGAAAATGCAAAAGAACATCAACCTGCAGCTTTCCAGTCAGGATTACAGGCTTCAGAGAGTCATACATTCCAAAATAGAGACCACGGTACACAATGATGCCAACACATGAAATGTTAAATCCACGATAAAGCCCAGCAATACCATCTGATTGCAGAGTTTTCCTGTAGACATCAACCAAGCCATTGAATTGCCTCTCCCCACCCTTCTTTGCAGCCTTGGCATCATTTGCAAGACGAGTTCTAGCATAATCCAGAGAGTAGACAAAGAGCAGGGAAGAGGCACCAGCAGCACCTCCAGATGCCAAATTTCCAGCAAACCACTTCCAGTAGCCGTCACGGTCCTTCTTAAAGTTGAAGAGCCTCTTAAAGTAATCTTTGAATGCGAAGTTCAAGGCCTGGAGGAAAAAATCATACAATAAATAGATAAACGTAAAGCCCAGTAAGGAAAAGATAGAAGGTGAGTGAAGAGACAAGAAACCTGAGTGGGGAAATAACGAATGACATTGGCTGTGTTCCCTCTCCACAATGACATAATCCCCTCATTTCTGATGGTTCTGCCGAAACAATCTCCAATTCCCTTGTAGGGCTCAGAGAGTCGACCGGCCTTGATCATCTCATCTTGGTTTTGGATCAAAAGCTTCACACGCTCAATGGGAGCTGCAGCAGTTTTGGACACAGCCGCAGAAACTCCACCCATAAGAAAATCTATAGCAAACCCAGCAAAGCCTTTCTCTGAGGGGGCTTGGACAAACACTGATGAGGTTGTTGATGCAAGCAAAGACAGATCAGAGGCGGTCCGTGTTATAGGATACTCCAGTCCAGCATTGCAGTAATTTCCGTAAGCAAACTGCCTCTGATGTAGAGGAGGTCTTCGGAAGCCCCCATATCTGGTTTGAACATCACGGGAAAGGCTAGAAATGAGATGGACCTGGCTGGCCACTTTTTGTGCGACAGATGGGTGCTGATACCTATCGGCCATTTCTATTCGAAGAAAACAGACATTTAAAGTAAGAAACTAGCAATACATTAGGATGAAATATTGCTACGTCAGAAAAGTTCCTACTTCAATCAATCAAAAATTTGGAATTCCCATGATAAACAAGTGAATTGCACATAAAAATCAATCGAATCTCACTCTAATTTGCCCACAAAGCATTGATTCCAATTCATGGAAAATTAGTGGCATGATAGACAATGTTAAAATCAAAGCGGAGAGATGTAACGTATACTGACCTTGTTATAATTTGAAAATGAGAGCAAAACAAATAAATATAAGTCAGAGAGAATTAAATAAATAGAAGCATTAGGTGCAGTGAGTCTGAATGTAAAATCCCGAAATGTGAGCAATGCCAAGTGACAGTTAAAGCAAATCAACCGATGGACGCGACCTTTTTGTGGGCTGAGTGAAATGTGAGTGGAGCAGAGAGAATGGAGGAGTGGTGATATTGAACAGCCAAACCAACAAATGAGAGAAGGCTTATTCCTTTTAAATCTTCTTTCTTTTTTTTTTTTTATTTTTTTATTTTTTTTCCTTTTAGAATAAAAGGTGAGAGAATTGAACAGAAATACATGTCATCTATAAACAATTTAGGATAATAGTAATAAATAAATAAATCTAACAAATTTCTTTTATGTTTACATAATGAAATAGCAAAGCAGGATTTACAAACTCACATTCTCTCTCTCATCTCAAAATAATCATCAATAAAATTAATTTAATAAGTCGAACTCAGTAAAACTATATTAAATAAAAAATAATCAACAAAAATTTTGATTCAAATTAAAGTCATTATTCTTAATAATTAAATCAAATAAAATATTACAAAAGTTTTACCCTTTATCCAATATAAAACTAGTTAATATTTATAATTAAATTGGGTAAATCAAAAGAAATATAAGTATAAGAAATGCTTTGAAAATTATAAAAATAATTTAACATATATATATATATATGACAAGTTTAATTAATCAAATGAATTATTAATCAGTCAATTGCTTTAATAATTAGTCTAATTTTAAAAATATTAAATGATTATCTCATTTCGCAACTTCTCCTTTAATTATCTAAATGAGCATTGAATGATAAAATCAAAAGATTGTCATTATTGTGAGATCATTTTTATCAATAGTTTTAGAATTGAAGTGAATCATCAGTCAATGAGGTTAATAAAATCAAAAATTTGTTAGCAATTCGACTTAGTTATGATTAAAAAAAATGAACTATTAAAAATCATTAAAATTGGTCAAATTCAAAAAACGTTGTCATCCAAGAAATGAAAAGACATACGCAAGCAGCCGTTAGTTCTATTTTTTTTCTTTGAAAGAATTTGGCTCTAATTGGGAATTAAAACTCGTAATTTTTTAGTTTTGAGAAGTGTCAATGATTTTTTAGAAGTAAAAAAAAAAAAAAATCTACTTTTGCGTTTACATTCATAATAATCAAGTACATATCACAGGAATAAAATTCTTGAAAACCAATCAAGCTGAATGCTAATTTCTTGAATCACAAATAACAGAAAATTTCCATAATCTTCTATAGGAACTAGTAAGGCAAGTAATAGTACGGTCTTAATTAATGGGATTAAGCACCACCAGAGCCATTCTTCTTTCCAAACACGATCACCTAAAGCTTGTCATAGCCAGCAAGAACTCCAGCCCCAGCAATGGCACGGAGGATGTTAGCACCAGCGCCCTTGAAAGATTTCGCCCCTTCATTCTTAATGATTTGAGAAAATGCGTCCAATGAGCTCTTATACTTAACAGCTTTGTCAGATGCAATCATCATTCTTCTGCGCACAGTGTCAATAGGATACGAGGCAAGACCAGCGCCATTGGTGACTGCCCATCCAAGCGCAAAGCTGGCCAGGAAACTATCCTGTAGCCTTCCAGTAAGCACTACTGGTTTCAAAGAATCATACATTCCAAAATACAGACCGCGGTATACAATGATACCAACACAAGAAATGTTAAATCCACATTATAGTCCAGCAATACCATCTGATTTTAGCGTCTTCTTGTAAACATCAATGAAGCCATTGAACTGACTTTCCCCTACTTTATTGACAACTTGGCATCATTTGCAAGACGGGTTCTTGCGTAATCTAAAGAATAGTTAAACAAGAGGGAAGAAGCTCCCGCAGCACCTCCTGAAGCCAAGTTCGCAGCGAACCACTTCCGGCAGCCATCCCGGTCCTTGTTGAAGTTGAAGACCCTTTTGAAGTAATCTTTGAATGCAAGGTTGAAGGCCTGAGTAGGGAAGTAACGGATGACATTGGTTGTGTTGCTTCTCCACAGGGAAAGAAAACCCTCCTTTGATTGTTCGGGTGAAGCAATCTCCAATTCCTTTATAGGGTGTAGAAAGCCGACCAGCTTTGATCAGCTCGTCTTGGTTTTGGATCAAAAGCTTTACAAGTTCAAGTGGAGCAGCAGCTGTCTTGGACACGGCTCCTGAAACTAAGAAAATCTACGCAGAAGCTTGCTATGCCGTTCTCTGATGGGGCTTGGACCAGCACTGGTGATGAGGTTGTTGTTGTTGTCGATGCAATTACCTGCAGTGGCAGATTTTGTCATAGGGTGGTGCTGCAATGCTGCATTGTAGTAGTACGTATATTCATATGGAATCTGAGCAGGTCCTTGGAAGCTGCTGTAGTGATATTGAACATCATGAGATAGGCTAGAAATGAGATGCATCATGGTGGCTGTCTTTTGCACAACAGATGGGTAGTGATGCCTATCAGCCATTTCTTCTCACAATATGAGAACCTGCAAAGCATTAGCAAGGTGATGTTTTATGGCAATTTCTCTAAATATTAGTGGCGACTGGTGATGGGAAAATGGTTATAGACGAATAAGTGGTGCTATTTTGTAAGTTCCAACTTCAGTTGCAACATAATTGACAAAAAAAAAAATCAATGATATTATAACGATGTAAGTTTGAATTCCAATTAGAAACTTATAGACAGCAACAAAAGAACAAAAAATTACAGTTGGCGTGTATCATTGAGTCAACAGTGAACATAGACGGCGGCCCACAAAGTCAATTATTCAAGCTTTAGGGTGATAGAAGCGACCTTTTGTCTTTTTGCCCTATGTAAGTGGTGCAGACTGCATGCAGAGGGGAACGAGGGATTATGGTAATGAACAGCAAAAGTAACGATTAATAGATGCGAGAGAGGATGTGTACTTGAGTTTGGAATTGTATGATTAGCGGGTGTAGCAGATGAATGTATTAATATCATACCCGGAAATGAGAATGAATGAAACTTCAAAGAGGGTGATGGGCAGGATGAGCAAAGCAGCCAGTTTGATTAATTCGGTTCAGTTTTGCTGATGGGTTAGTTTACGTTTTGAAGTTCCTGTTCTTTGACCAACAATTCATTTGTTGTATGTTAACAGAAGCAGAGTAATGGCCAATACGAAGATTGTAAATATTGGGGCGCTATGGAATTGTCAAATTATATCCAGCTAGGTTGACAACTATGCCGTTAGACAAGTTTATTTTCCCTTCTTCTTTTTTTTTTTTTCTAGAAGAAAACATGAAAATTGTAATCAAATTTTCACATTATATAAAGATATTCAAAATGCATCAACACTTGAACCATCCACATTCATCAATTAAATTGCTCCTTAAATCTTCATACAATACAGATATATATCAACAAGTGCTACATTTTTTTTGAAACCACAAAAGTGATACATTATTGAACAAGAGCACAAAAGTGGCATTTAATTATTTGAGAATTCTTTTTGAATTTTCTTTTTCGTAATATTTGACTTTGCCAAATTTGTGCCCACCACAGAAGTCCTACCTGATATGAATGCATGACTTTTCCTCCTGTTAATTGGGAAGATAAATAAATACCCCCTTCTTATCAAATTGATGAACTTATTTTTATTATTATTATTATTCCACTATTTAGACTGATTTTTTTATATAATATTAAATTATTAAATTTTTTATTTTACTCTTATTTAATTATATGATTATCTACACTTATAAATAACAATTATTTAATATATTAATCGAAAGTTAAAATAAAATTTAAAATTTTAATATTTAAAATTTGATAATTTCATTTATTGACAATATCAATCATCTTTAATTTTACATTAAAGAGCAACAAACTACAATAATATTTAATAGAAATACGATTTATTTTTATCTAGTATTTTAGTGATAATGTAAAGGTATAATAAGAAAAAGTTAAATAAAACCAAACACTTTAATCAAATTATTTAATATTTTTTAATCTGTGTGTAAAACAGAGGGAGTATAATCAAGGATCCTACCTGTGTCGCTTGGGAATGCGAACTGTGACAAACATTCAACCAACTAGAAACTCAATACCAACTTCGAATTAGCAACAGGTACAAGAAAAGTATCAAACAAAAATACAATTTAAAAAAAAAAATGGAATGGTATTCAGTATCTCCTCAGAATATCTACTCAGCAGACTGAAATAAAAGTGCAAGCAGCCAATATCTTCCACAACAGAAACAAATTTATTATGGATGATTGAGCTTCTAGCTTGCAGAAAACACTTGGCGAGAGAGAGAGAGAGGGGAAATAATACACTAAAAAGCTGCAGAATTTAACTCTCCACTTCATAAAAAATCTCAAATAAACAAACTATCAGACATTCATGTGGTATAGTTACTGCAGATACATAAAACAAGGGAAGTTCTATGTGGAAACATCTTACAAGCTAACAAAGAGTGGATTGTCAGTTCTTTGAAGGAACTATTAATGCCTGCACAAAATCAATTTGATCTCTTCCTTGCAGTCTGTCAATACCAAGGGAAGTGGGGTCTCAAGCTGTTTCTGAACCCCTGAACTCAATTTCTAGTTGCTTCTGCCTCAGTTGCAATATGCTCTGCTCAAATTCTACTCTCATCCTCTCATTTTCCAGCCTCAACCTCTCAAATTCCCTATCCTTCTTGCTGCAGAATCTCAACCACTTGAAGCGTTGTTTCTCAAGCTCAAAAGCTTGAGCCTGGATGCTAACTCTTTGCTCCAGGAGCAGCAACTTCTGCTCCTTAATCCACTCTTTTTTCTGATACAATGACACTGTAGGATCTTGAAAAATCCGAGCCATTTCAACCTCAAAACTGTTGAAGCCACCTGGTTGAGACCAAAGATGGGCAGCCTCTTCATTTCCTTTATTCCTCTGAGCATACTTGCCCATCCGGTCACCATCCTCATCAGCATTATTATCATCATCATCATTATCTGATTCTTCATTATCATCATCATCATCATCATCATCATCATCACAGTCATCATGTCCCTCAGCTTCCTCCTCTGAGCCATTATTGTCTTTTGAGAACCTTTCCAGAGGCAATGAACAACCTTCTAAATCAAGATCATGGCAATTTGGTATCCGTTGCCCATTATGATAAGCACACATTTCCTTATAAAACAAATGTTTTGAGCTCAATATCTTTCTAACATCATCCTTCTCCTTAGCTGACAGATTAGGCATTGAATCCATGAGAATAGGGTTCTCCACCACTTTACAACTAGTTCCCCTTCCAAGGATATCATTCAACCTCTTGTACCTCTTATTCAAATCATTAAACTTATCCTCACACTGTTGTGGTGAAACATGACAGCCCTTACTGATCATAATCTTCGAGACTGTTTTCCACTTACCTTTCTTCTGCAAAATCCCAGATTTCCTCTTAAGCCCCTCAACACAATCAAATGCACCATCATCACCCACACACGCAACCACTGCAATAAGAAGCCTGACCACATTGTCTGTCCATTTCATTCGCTGCCATGGAGATCCCTTCTTACCTTTAGCCCCACCGTAGTTCTCACCATTCCCATCTTCTGCAAAACTCGGTTCATCATCTTCACTCACATTGCCATTATTTGTAGCATTAGAAGGGCTAACCACTTTCCCTTTACTGAAATTAGTAGAAAACCCTTTTGGGATTGAACCTTTCCCTCCAATAGGTTGATGATCAACATCAAGACTACTAATTAAGTTCATGTGATGTTGATGGGCTAATGAGTGATGACCCAACTGAGTCTGCTGTTGTCTTTGAATTGGTGATTCAAGGTCTAATAGTCCACCAGATGGACCTGACAAAAAACTACCTCCCAAACCTGAAGCATCCATATGTCAACAAACTGAATCCCTAAATTCTAAAACCCTATTTCTGTTCAGTTGCCAAGAAAAGTAAGAACAGTAAATAATCTAAAATCTCAAGTTTCAAAGACTCCAACGTTCAAGAAAGCAACAAACACACTTAGGTAAACCTAATGTAACAACACGCCTCACCAGAGCTGATATCTCCATAATTAGGAACTAACGAAATGAAAAAAAACCCCCAAAACTTCCACTATCTTTCATTTTCCTTAATTTTCTCAGTAACAGCACAAAAGAGCAACTATAAAACCAAAATCCCCACAAAAAACTAGGAATCCAGCGCAGAATAGAGTAAGTCCTAGCCATCCAAAACTATCCATGCTTCTGAAGATCCAAACTTTAAAAACTGAATGTACACGAGAAAAAGACCCTTTATAATTTAGGTCAAATCAAGATTCCCAGAAAGACCAAATAATCTAATGCCAGTGTTTCACAGATTCTTGGAGATGAAGATTAAAACTTTTTCCCTAGGAAATTAAACAAGAAATTATCAACGCAATAAGCCAAAGCTAAAAATAGTGAACATATAAAAAGAAGAGATGTTTCAAGCTTTACCTTTTTACTGAATGATCTACAATAAGGATATCAACGTTAGAAGGAGAGTCGAAGATTTCAAGGAGAAGGAATGTTGAAGTTAGAGAGTTCGATCTTTGGTCGCCGGCGCGAACAAATCCTAAGATAAGCTATGTATTGACTTGTTTGTTGTCGTTGACACGGCATTTTACTACAGGCATATTACATTCTTAATTTTTGTTCCTGAGTCATTTTTATTTTGTCGGTTAAACTACGATGAACGAGTACTACCGATACGACAACACTAACGTAATGTTTGTTAGATAAAATGAAATGGAATGGAATAGAATAAAATAGAATGTAATTTAATTAAAAAAATTAGTTTAATAATTTATTAAATTTATGTTTAATTATATTATATTATATTTTGTTATATTTTACTAAATATTATTTAATTGTGAAAGAAAAATAAAAGAAATTAAATAAAAAATAAAATAAAAAAAATTTAATATCTTTTTCTCATTTGGATCTTTTAATTGTATAAAAAAATTTTAATTCATTAAATATAATTTTATTTTTCTAACATCATTGAAAAAAATATAAAATTATCAAACATTACCTAATTCTGCAAGAAAAGCAAAAGGAATTAAATTAAAAAAATAAATATTTTTAATATTTTTTCTCTAAAAAATTAAATTCATTAAATATAAATTTATTTTTTTTAATATCACTGAAAAATAATATATGAAAATAAATTAAGATATTTTAATAATTAAATATATCTCACACTTTTCAACTCATTATTATTTCTTTTTTAAATAAAAAGAAATATTTATTTTATAACTTCTCTTCAAAAGTTTATTGAAGAAATATAATTTTTCTTCATTTCTTTTATTTTTTCTTTTGTTTATAAATCAAACAAGATAAATAATTTTATTTTTTTGTCTCCTCATTTCTCTTTAATCTAGGTTACACGAAAACTTCACCAAAGTGACGTTTTCCTATTTCGAAAATGTTTCATCTCTGAAACTTCACAAAACTTTTCGATAATATTTTTGGCACATTTTCGTAATATAGTAAAATTAGAAATTCATTTCCAAATCGAAAAATGTATTTCCTAGATGAAAAAAGAAAAACAAAGAAAAATATTTTTAACTAATTAAAAATAAAAAGATTTATTAAATTCCTAAATAAGAAAATAATAAAAATTAAAAAATCTATTAAATTTCTAAATAAGAAAATAATATCAAAATAAAATTTAAAAATTGTCAAAATTTTTGACTATTTATGATTAATTATTATTGAAAAATTAGAGATACTTATTTTTTTTGTTTTAAAAAACTCGCTTTGTTATTTTTCTAAATTTTTTATTTTTAATATTTATTAATAGTAAATTATATTTAAAATAAATAATATTATTAAATATTCATATACAATATTAATATTTATAAATTTTTTATATTTTAATATTTATATATTTAACTTATTTTTCTATTAGCATGCAACATTGTGTCCAACTAAAGCAAGGACAGACAACTTGCGGTTATTGGCCACCACTCTGTCTTTCAGTCACATCTTTATTCTTTTATTGTCATATAATAGCGTACGGCTATCAAGTCAATGATAATAGTGGATTGTATAATTTATATGTAAATAATATTGGTTGTAGCCGTTAACCATGGTTTATATTAGAGCTAAGCACCGTTTCTAATATATTGAATCAGATCGGTTAGTTATATTAAAAATTATTTAAAATTAAAAAAATAATTTAAATTAGTTAAATTAAAATAATAATTTAAGATAAATATCAATTATCAATTTTTATATTATCTAAATAATTGAATTTATCTGAATTTTTATATATATATATTGAAACAATCTAGTTTGTTAGTTCCAATTATTTGAATCATTTTGATTGAAAAATCGATTTTAATTCAAAATAGATATTTCTTCATTCTAATTAAATACTAATTTTTCATTTTTTCAAATAACTAATTTTTAAATTTAATTTTAAATAATTGATTTATTTGAACTCGATCATCCACATACAAAGATTATTCATAAAAACTGCTACGAGGGATATCAACAGTAGTGGATTATTGATGTTTTTGCAATAACCCGACAATACATAATATAATATAAACAATTATAATATAGCAACTATTGCACTACTGTTATTTTTTAGGAATTTTTATATTTATTTTTTATAATTTTTCATCTAATTTTATATTTAGTAATAGTAAATATATTTGATTTTATTAAACTGTATTTGACTCTAATTTTTTAAAAACAAAAATTTTTATTTATTCACAAATTTTTTTATTTTTTAATTATTTTCATATATATATTGGAGCAAATTCTATACCTAAATACAAAAAGAAAAAGTCAAATAAAACTTAAAAGTTATGTTTCATATAGATGTAATCAATACGAAACAATTTTATCTAAAGATAACTGAATGAAAGTTTTTATTATTTTAATTAAATACTATGAGTGTTACATATATCACATATGCACACGCACACGTATTAAGTGTAAAAAAAAAAAAAAACTTTCAGAATATCTAAAGGCAATATTTGGTTGAAAAAATTTTGATGAGAAATTTTATAAAATTTATGGATTTTTTTTAATTGAATGTCAACAAAAAAAAAGACAAACTCTATTATTTTTTTAAAATTCACCATTTACCAAAATCCGCAAAATAATGCAGCCTAAAAACTCAACTAAGAGACATTTTTATCCAATCTCTCATTTTAATAAATAAAAAAATTTTATTCAATTTTTTTATTTCAAAATTACCTTTAAATTTCATATAATTTATGAATATAAAAAATAATTTATAAATTTAAAATCCATAAAATTAAAAATCTAAAAATTTCTTAATTCTATGAATTTTGCTAAATCCATAGATTTTAAGATTGCAATCCAAACGAAGCCAAAATTTGATCCCGTTCTATTTCATTTACATTTACTTGGATATACATGTTAATATTGGAGGAAAAACCTGCACCTGACAAACAAAACAGGAAGAAATTATTTGTGTTGGGAATAATTTAAGAACAACAATTTTCTAACAGATAATAATAGTCAGCTACTTAAGAATATATGCACTGTTTGATTTTGCATCACATGGTTCTGTATCTCAAACAATCTCCAACTTCCTGTAGTTTTACATTTGAAAATACCCCCTCAAAAGAAAAAAGAAAATGAAAACCAGAATGTGACAATTCATCCAGAAATTATATAGGTGATATATACAGCAAGTATTACCATTCAAAACACGCAATAAATTTTGAGAAATCTTGAGAAAAAAAAAAGTCCACCTATGTTGTGGAAAAATCAGCAGATCTTATATCATTACAAGGGAGCAATGATATGTTTTTCCAATTACAGCAATCTAAACTTAAGAGTTAACCTTATCTATTATAAATTTGCCCTCAAGAATCTCTAGCGTGCAAAGGTTTCTTATAAGACTGCAATAGGAGTGAAGAGCAAACCACACTAAGTGATGAAGCAGCCATGCAAGCACCAGCAAGCCAAGGTGGTAACCGAATTCCAGTGAATGGATACAGGATTCCAGCAGCAATAGGCATGCCCAGTATGTTATAGCCAAGGGCCCCAACATAATTGAGCCGAATTCGCAAAATAGTCTTCCTAGATAGATCAATGGCTGTAACTACATCTTCTAAGTTGCTTTTAATAAGAACCATATCAGCTGCTTCTATGGCTACATCAGTGCCAGCACCAATTGCCATGCCAACATCAGCTGCAACTAAAGCTGGTGAGTCATTTATTCCATCTCCCACCATTGCCACAGTCATCCCCTTACCCTGCTTCCACAACAAACAGCTAGAGCTCAGATTTCAGCCATGAATTTAGCTTAACTTCCACATCATACTTTTAGTAGTATTACAATATTATGACATCTACCAATAAAGGCATGCAATGCTGTGCCAATAAGTGGGACAGCTGCAGTTGTATTTCAGAGCCCAAAACTCTTTTAACAAAAATATTCACATGAATACATGTCTGGAGTACCCAATTATATTTCCATGGTCAAATATTTTCTAAAGGGGAAAAAAAACCAAATAAATATTAATTAAAAAAAATTCAATAAGCAGGCATACCTGTAAGTCTTTGATCCTATCAGCCTTTCCCAGTGGATCTGTCTCGGCAAATACCTTTTCTATTCCAATCTCCTTTGCAATAGAGACTGCTGTAGCCCAATTATCACCAGTTACCATGATAGTGGAGATGCCCATGGAATGAAGAAAGGAGATGACACGCTCAGCCTCTGGCTTTACTGGATCAGTTACAGCAAAAGCTCCTGCAATTTTTGCATCAATAGAAACTAGCACGCACGTTCTTGCCAACTGCTCATTTTCCAAAATATAGTTCTCTACCTCAGGACCAACTGTGACATTATAAGCCTGCATTAGCCTCTTGTTCCCTACCAAAACCATTTTGTCACCTACTTTTCCACTCACCCCCGCTCCAGTATGCACCTCAAAGTCCTTGACCTCCGTAATATGTTCTGTGTTAGACCCAATCTTTTGGCGTAGCCTCTTAGCATGCTTCACTACAGCTTTTGCTATTGGATGTTCACTATTTGCCTGAGGTTTTGGGAGAAAAAAAAAACAGAAATTTATCTCATCACCAAAATGGCAGCAGTAAGTCATACAAAACATACGGCTATGCCATTACTTTGCGAATGTATTTGTGCAATGAATACAATAATACACACACTCAAATATTTAAGAAACTTGGGAATCATCCAAATCATCAAATTAAACTCTAGATTATTGTCATTTCACAATTTTCAATTCCAACAAACTTCAATCCCTCCACTGCTGCAAAAACCAAGTTTTTTCATTAAGCTAGCATATTAAACTTTTTTTTTTAAGAAAAAAGATAACAATTTCCAATTTTTTCTGCCGAGTGAAGTTGCATTTCAATTCTATATTTTCACATCAGAACATTATTCACACTTCACATTATGGATACCCACCTCTGCAGCAGTAGCCATGTCACAGAATTCCTCCATTGAGAAACTGGAAAAGAGCACAGCACTAACTACCACTGGTTTTCCAATTGTTAAAGTCCCCGTCTTGTCAAAGACAACTGTATTCACCTGCACAACAGAAGAAGCATGATCTCGTTACCTGAAAGGCAGTTTTACATGCATGCATCCATCCGCGAATTAAGGTTCAAAATGCAATTATTGAAAGACAACCAAGTCAGTTCTCTCTCCAATATGAAAAATGTCAGCTGCATGATAAATATAAGTTTGACTGCAATCTCACAACAAGCCAGCTGTGAGCTGTGCATAGGACTCCTGTAATACTCAACATCAGATACAAGCAACAGTTTCTATCACAGCATCCAAAATAGAAATAAAAATATAAGGCAAAAAAAAAAGGGTAGCCTTTCCACTTGTTATAATCTCTCTACCCTGGCAGAATGCAAAAGTTGAGACTAATATAGGAATGTCAAGGCTTAAGAATCAGGCTGTCATCTCGGGGACTACATTGAATTACTAACGTGCTTTAATTTTTCTCATAAGCTCAATCCTCTAAATTGTGCACGAATTATATCTATAAGAATCTATATTTCACTTTAATAAACAGTAGCATTACAAGAATAATTGATCTTCTTAGGAGGCAAAGCTAGTAAGGATTAGACTTTGCTAAGAAAATTAATAGCATGGAAATTCATACCTTCGAACCCAAATTCTGCTAATAGGGTTAGAATTTTTGTTAACAGAAATAGAGGCCTTACCTTGTGTGCTTTCTCAAGTGCATTTCCACCTTTGATGAGCACACCCTGGGATGCACCCTTGCCTGTGGCAACCATGACAGCTGTTGGTGTTGCAAGCCCTAGGGCACAAGGACATGCAACCACCAGAACTGATATACCAAACTGCAGTGCAAGTTCAAATCCATCCATGGCTTTTGGTATCAAATATCTTGGGTAAAGACCAGCTTCTCCAGCAATAAACCATCCCAGCCATGTAATAAAAGCTGCAGTAACAACCTGAAATGGGTTGACAATTTCAGTAACTAATGAAAAGTGTATCCACATAAGAAGATAGGAATTGCGAGCAATCTCAAACTATAACCAAAGAAGAAAAAGAGCAGGTCAACTGGTTGGACAATGCACGACACATAACCTCTGGATGATGAAGGAAAGGACAATTTAACATTTTTCCAGAATTTCAAGATAAGTTCCTCGCAGTCCACATAGTGTTACAGAGAACAAAGTTAAGGTACTTCCTTTAGCAATCATAGAGAACAAAAAACAGAAATGATGATAGTGAGTTTGTCAAGCAATGAAAGTTCAGAGTTCTATAACTGATTCTCCTTGCATTATGATCAGCATGCACAAGTCTATTCTCCTAAAAGGAGGATTCTTTGATCTCAATTTACTTTCTGATTTTACTATTTACATTTTCTGCTGAGTAGTTCATCCATTCATGCTTTTCTGCTCCGCGCAATTTGCAGTTGTAAGTCACTTATATGCTTGTCAATTGTTGGAAGTACAAAAACCAAAGACAAAAGGAAGAAGGAAGATTTTGGGGAAAAAATTTATCACCTTCAAAGGGAGAAAAAACATAACTGAGCTTCAAAATAGAGCACTCTTTTCTGTTCTTACTCAAAGGACAAGATTTTCTATCAACTGAAGATAAAGCACACTTTTTCTGTATGCAATTGAAAACCATTATCATACGCAAAACCTAACAGAAACAAGATAAAGGATGTAGTATACTGACTGTAGGAACAAAGAACTTGGAAATTCGGTCTGCCAGTTTCTGAACAGGGGCCCTGGCAAGCTGAGCAGCTTCTACAAGTTGAACAATTTGTGAAAGTGCAGTCTCTGAACCAACATGAGTGGCCTTAACCAGTAAGCATCCATTCTCATTCATGGTCCCACCAATTACCTATAAATGCATAAAAGTAGTAGAGAAAAAACAAAAGGTAATCTCCAATAAGCATTTTATTATTTCTCAAATGCCACATGTAACCATATATAAACTCCAAACAGTACCTTGTCACCAGGTTTTTTAGCAATGGGCCTTGGTTCTCCTGTGATCATACTTTCATTCACATGGCTTTGACCATCTATGACAATCCCATCAACAGGAACTTTTGCCCCTGGAACAATCTTTATTATATCATTCCTTTGTATCAGTTCTGTACTAATCTCCATCTCTGTGATGACATTTCCATCACTGTCTAGTGTTAGC
>CATIWR010015509.1:0-14880 GCA_949677035.1 Omphalea diandra | reverse complement strand
AAATCTGAATTTGTTAAACAATTACATGAGAAGGTGCGTTTGAATATTGAAAAGAGGAATGAGCAAGTTGCTAAAAATGCAAATGGGGGTAGAGTTAAGGTGGTATTTGAACTTGGTGATTGGGTTTGGTTATTATGGATTTATACCATTGAGTCCTTTGGATTTATCCCCTATTCCTTCTAATTTGCGAGTTGATATGGAAGGTAATGTTTCTTTAGTTTTCCTATTTAGTTTAGGATTGTCTTTTCCTTATTACATTAGAATTTATGTTAGGGAATGTAAACCAAATCCTAATTGGTTTTGGATTAATCATTGTAAGGCTATAAATAGCCCTCACATTCTGCCAAGAGGAGACAATCGATCAATATTATTTTTGTTAGCAATTTTTGCTTGTGAGATTAAATTCTCTTCTTGAGTTCTTGAGTGGGCTTGGTGAGATTGTTGAGTGAAGGCTTAATAATTTCACAAACTTGTTAATTCTGATATTAAATTGGCTTAGTTGATTTAGGATTTGGGTTAACACAACTTTGAATTTTATAACTTAGGTTGCTAGAAACAAGTTTTTTAGAGGTCTAGTTGGGATTTGAAGATCAAAACTCTAATACTTGTTTTGATAGATCTAGGCAACTCTTCTCAAGCATACGGGTAAGGAATCTAATCCAACCTTGTTTGTATCATTTGGATAGGACCTTGAGATAGCTATGGATAAAGATTGATTGATTTTTTATTTTGATGAATATGTTTGGATTTTGTTCTTTTGACTATAAAGTCCTAATGCTCAATGAACCATAATCAAAAGTGACTAAACTAGCTGTCAATCCCAATAACCTTGAGATCAAGCTGACCATCATTCAAGTGCTACAAAATAATTAGTTTGGAGGTCTATCGCTTGAAGATCCACACATTCATAGAAAAAAATTCTTAGAGATTTGTGATACTTTTAGGTGAAATGGAGTTTCAAATGATGTTATCAAATTGAGGCTATTTTCCTTTTAACTTAAGAATAAAGCCGAGTCTTGGTATCATTTTTTAGCTTTGGGTTTAATCACTACATAGGAGCAATTATCACAAGCTTTCTTAAACAAGTTCTACCTTCTAACAAAGATAACTAAATTGAGGAATGTCATCTTTTTCTTTTGCTCAAATGGAAGTAAAGTCTCTATGTGAAACTTAAGATAGATTTAAGGAGTTATTAAGGAAATGCCCTTACCATGCTTTATCAAAGTGGTTCATTCTACAAACTTTCTATAATGGTTTGAGTCCTACTTTGAGGAGTACTTTAGGTGTTACAACAAATGGAGCTTTCATGGCTAAGATAAAAGATGTGGCCAGTCAATTGCTTAAGGAGATGCCACAAATAGCTACCAATGGCCAACTAAAAGAGTTGTGCTAATATAAGTAGCAGGAGTTATAGAGATTGGTCAACTAACCGCTATGCAAGCCCAATTAGCCAACTTGTCCAAGCAAATCAATGTCATGAATTGTAATGCTATCTCTTCTCTAAGCATTTAAATGACTTCTTATAAGCTTTATGGAAGAGATACTGATGTGAGTAATGATTGTCAAGTTGGTAATCCATTTAATTCTTTGAATGCAAAAGAAGTGAACTTTATGGGGGAATTTCAATAATAGACAAAGCAATAATCCTTATTCCAATTCTTCCAACATTGGTTAGAGAAATCATCCAAACTTCTCTTAGAGTGGGAATAATGCCTTGAGGCCACAAGCACCCCCAGTTTTCAAACATAGTAGTAAGAAAAGAAATCATGCTTAGAGGTCATGATGGAGAAATTTATTATCAAAACTAATAAGAGGATGGATGCATAAGATGAAGCTTTGAAAAGGTTAGATGCTAAAGTTGATCAAAATAGTAAACATCATTTTTCATTTATTCATGCATTAAAGGTTTAAGTGTGACAATTAACAAATGTTGTTTCATCTTGACAAGTGGGGAGTTTACCATCCAATTCAAAGGTCAATCCTAAAGAGCATGTAAAAGCCATCACTTTAAGAAGTGGAAGATAGTAAGAAATAGAGTTAGAGTGCTTAAGGAGTAATAAAAAAAAAAGAAACAACTCATGAGGAACCTAAAGAGGAACCAAATAGAGCTAAGGAAGAAGCTAAATAACCACCCAAGGTGCAACTAATATTCCTCCCATTCCATTTTCTCGAAGATTAAAGAGTCAAAGGGATGACGAAACAACCAAGGACTTTGCTGAGTCCCTTGAAGTTTTCAAAAAGATTCACGTCAATATTCCATTCCTTAAAGCATTAGCTCAAATGCCTTCTTATGTCAAATTTCTCAAAGGCATAATTTTCAATAAAAAAAGGCTTGAGGAGTGTGAAGTTATAACTCTTAAGAAGAGTGTAGTACTATTTTACAAAATAAGCTTCCCTAAATAGTCAAATATTTAGGGAGTTTTACTATACCTTGTAAAATTGGTGAATTACATTTTGATAAAGCTCTATGTGATCTTGGTTCTAGCATTAACTTGATGCCTTGTTCTCTTTTGATTGAATTGAAAATAGGTGAGTGTAAGGAGATAAAAATATCTTTACAACTAGTAGATAGATCAGTCAAGTATCCCGTGGGTATTGTTAAGGACATTTTCATCAAAGTGGACAAGTTCATTTTTCCAACAGACTTTATGGTGTTAGATTTTGAAGAAGACCATGAGATACCATTGATCCTAAGGAGACCATTCTTAGCGACATGGAGAGCCTTCATTGATATGGAGGTGGGTAAATTGACCATAAGAGTGGGAATGAACAAGTGGAGTTTGATATGTACAAAATCAAGAAAATACTAATGATGGGGGAATGATGTTAGAAAATAGAAGGCATCGAGGATGAAAAAGGAAAGGAATAAAAGGAGTAAGAAGGACTAGAGTTAAAAGGGCATGATAAGCATATAACGCAACGTGAATGGTTAACAAGTATTATTTTATAACTATAGGTTGAGGTTATTTCCTAAAAATTGAAGTCAAAGTGGTCAAGACCTTCTATGATAGAGAAAATTTATCCATATGGAGTAATAGAGATAAAAATCACAAAGGAGAGATTTTCAACATAAATGGACAATGCCTTAAACCTTACTTCAGGATGGAGCTTAAGAAGCATGAGGAGATCTTGAACTTCACCACCACACTCGGTTAACAAAGATGAAGGGGTTAAGCTATAAGACCTTAAAATAATGCTCTTGTGAGGCAATCCAAGTTTTTAATTTTTCTTACAATTTATTTAATTTTTCTTTTATTATTTAGCATTAGTAAATTTTTAAATAAAAATCCTTCATATTTTTATAGGTTGCAATGGAGATAATGGAAGAGATGGGGACATTTGAAGCAAGCAAAGTGAAAGAGGTCTCAATATAAAGGGGACTAACAATGTCATTTGAATGTTTTTGGTGTCATGACATTACTTGCCATGAGTTGTGACATTTGAAATAAGTAGTAAATGTTTGCTAAAATATTTTTATTTAATTCCATGTCAAAATGGTAAATAAGTTGAGGATTAGTAGTCATTTAGTTAGGAGGAGTGTATAGAAAGTTCTAAGTGCTCTAAAATTACTTAATCCACAAACATAAGGAGGGGAGGGGTCATCATCTATAAGTAAAGGGAAAGAAAACTACTATTATACTCTTCCTTCATTTTTGCATTAAAGAGATCAAAATGGAATCCATCATAGCTAATGCGAAAGAAGAGCAACCTCTGCCTCTTCCACCACCCAATTTGAAGCTTTCTATACCCAAAATTCCACCTCTAATTACTAAAATCTCCACTCTAGAACAAACAATAATGTTTTATTGCCACCATAGAGCTTACACAAGATAAAATGAGTGTCCATACTCTTTTAGCAATAGATTATGTTGAGAAGAGTATACCATGTTTCTTTTAGATGGAGGATTCATCATTAGGTGAGGTGGAGGAAAATGGGAATGAACCAATAAAGATTTGTGCTTCACCACCAAAGAGAGGAAGAGAAAGACCAAAGATGAATTAGTTTATGTTTTGTTTTGCTTCATAATCCTTTGGATTAAGTATTTTAGGATCTAGAGTTTCACACCTTTGTTCTAGTGTGTTTGCTTTTAATTTTAGAATTTTAGCATGTTAATTGGGAGTTTGAAAAGGTATTAATTTTAGTTTGAATGTTTTGTTTCATGTTTTTCAATATTAATTTGATGGTTTATGAATTATACAAAAGGAAAATCTTCATTTGATGTATTTTTATCATTATTAATTTATTTAGAAGGTGTTTGATATTAGTTCTCATAAGGGGAAGAGAATAAAAGAAAAAAAAAAGACTGTTAGAGTCGAGCTCTATCACGCTCACAACCAAAGTCTAGGTTGCAACTAGCTTGACATGGGCAGGCCATGAACAAGTCATAAGCTATGATTTGGGTTGCAGCTTGCAACCTTGTTTCATTACAAAATATGGCCTAGGCTGTTGCACCCGTAATACATGTTGTGGACTGTGATAACCTTGTGACTAGAGCTTTTGGGGAGGGGGCACTTTTCAAACTGATTCAAATTTTAAACATTCTCACCCATCACCCACTCCTTTCGGTCTATAAATATGCTAAAATTCTCCCTATCTTCACTCACAATTCAATTCAAACACTTCATTAGAGTTAAAAAGTAAATATAATTCTTCAAAGCATTAAAATTTCTCTCAATCTTTTAGCTACTTTCTAGTTTCTTATTCTTCCACAACCACTACCATCAAATAATCACGATTCTCATCAACTCAAGATGGCATCTAGAGCATCTTCATCAAGGAGAAGGGGGAGCAACTGAAAAGAGGACCAAAAGAGATATCATTAAAGTATGGTGCTACTTTTCCTATCTTCAATGGTGAAGAAGTTGAAAGGTTTCTTTCATTAGAAGCTACAGTTCATGTTGCATGTAGATTTTTAAATGAACAAACTTTAATGTAACTAGAGTTCATAAAGAGGATGAGAAATCTTTTAGGTTGGTTGGGTTAGGAGAAATTTGCTTTTATACACATCCCATCTTATAAAAAGACTCAACCTTGAGTTCTTTTCAACATTGCTTTTTGAAAATGAACATGACACTTTTGTTGTCTTTAGACTTTTTGGTAATCAATATACCATTGATCAAACCATCATGAGAGATGCATTTGGTTTCTATAGAGGATTATGAGTGATCAACCCAAAAACTTTAGTGCTAGAGCATTTTGGGAAATACTTTTAGGATAAGATGGAATCAATTTTCATTAATCCCTTAGTGGGGCCATTAAATAAAGATGTCTAATAATACTTTACAAGTTCATAGCTTGTGTAATCTTTGGGAAACAAGAAGCATCTAATGTCTCTAAATAAGAGATTTTTCTTATGTGATGTGTTTATAACAAGCTTAAAGTCTCAATTACTCATTTTATTTTTCAACAATTGGTAGGAATAATGAAAAATCTTAGGCAAATAGTAGGATTAGGGCATATAGTCAAAGGTTTGGCTATGTTTTTAAGTGGTTTTGATCTAAACGAAATAGATGAAAAAGCCTTACCTATGATGCAACCTTTCAATCTCACTATCTTGGAACAAATAGGGATTGTGGCATGCAAATTTAAGGGACTAAAGTTTATAAGACCAAAGAATTAAGAGCAAAAGGAAGAAGTCAAAAAGGAAGGTGAAGAAGAAGGGGAAGAGGAAGTGTGAGTGCCTCAGGTTTTGACTTGAATAAGTATAATCTTACTTGTTACTCCATCCTTTTATTAGCCAATGGAAGGTCACGTGGATGATAGTCTTGCATTGGTAAAACCCAAAGTTATGGCACGTGTTTGGATCAAGGGTGAATCCTTTAGATGTCATGCATATTCAAAGCTCATTTTGCAAATGGTGGTCAATGGAAGACTAAGGTGGGACAATACATTAGTATCATCCCTAAGAGATATGGAGTCGCCACCCAACTTGGTCGGGATAAGAATTCAAGCAAGATGAAATCTGAACCTACACTAAGTTATATTAGAAGGTCTATTTTATCTTCACCCCATCAAAGATTGGATTCCAAAATTGGATACATCTTAGGAAATAGATTAGACACCCCAAATTGCCCAAATATTAGGATCTGACCATCTTTGATTCACTTTTATAACTTTAGCCATGTTATTAATTAGTCCAATTAATGTGCCTAAACATGTTATTAATGTCATCCATATCCATTATGTAAATTAATCAAAAGGGGAGGGGGGTCATGCATCATGGGATAAGGTATATTATATAAATAATCATCTACATCATGCATAATCACCTAAAGGGATGGGTGTCATAAATCATAGCAAAAGGTAAGACATGCATATCCATCACAAAGGGGAAGGGGACATGTGACATGGCATAGGGTACATCATGCATATTCATCATTCACACATCATACATATGACCATCATAAGATAGTCATCATGACTACCATTCATGTTCTTTACTTAACTGATCACCTACACCTAAGAAAGCCTAAAGTTAGTAACTAAACACATGAACAAATTTAAGAAAGCAAGAATTAACAAACTAAATTCATATTCAACATCTTACCATATCTCTAATGTTAAGGGACCTAAGCAAATGTCTAAGTATATAATGTGAGTATCTTAACACTTCATAAACCATGGAACATAATAAAAGTCAAAGGAACATATAAATGAGGATCATGAAGCATGAAGAACCATAAACATGAAGTACAAGTTAATTTGAAGGATATTTGATGACCTAAGGCAAAGATGGTAAAGAAGGAATCCTAGGGTTTTGAAACCCTCCTTCCAATAGCTCTCAAAGAGCCTAGCATCCACAAGCACTAGTAAGCATTAAAGGGCTAGAATGCTAGTTCATGGGGGGAAATCTCAAGGCTAAAGTGCAAACCTTCAATAAACTTGAAGACATATGAAAGTAAGCATACCTATAGCAAGGATCCCAAGGTCTTAAGAATTGAAATTCCTCTCTTGATCATAGCCAAAATTTAATCAAAACAGTAGCTTTGATGTCACATTATGCATAAGATAGGAGAACGCAAAGCATTAGAGCATTGAAAACCATGAAAAATAACCTAAAAATAACCAATATTCCATTATTTAAATGAATAGGGGTTTTTGGTTATGAAAACCTCTCCTTATCCTGTCAATGGAAGTCTCAAGAATCATAAAAAAATAACTTAAAAGCAAAGAAATTTAAAAATAGAAAAGAGAGTTTTTCAATGTCCTTTTAATGAAAAAATGACTGTGCAAACCACTTTAAGGTATGTACATCCCAATAGGATGGCTGTACCAACTACATGAAGTCTATACAACCCTCCTCTATTAGGTTTTCCAAAATAGAAAAGAGAAAAGAATAAAAAAGTAGAAGAGGATACAAGGGATCTCCTTGGATGCTCTTAATGATTTTTTTGCCCTCAAAGGCTTATAATTTGATTTTTATGCTCCAAAATGCTAGGAAATGCTAAAGAATGCAAGACTAAGGCCCTTATTCTACCTTAGATGAGTGTTTAAAGGAGTTAGGGTTTTGATTTTCTAGACTAAGCATGATATATAGAGGGATTTCATTAGATTTTTGCTAGGGTTATCCTAGCCTCCTCCCCCTGCTTTCAAATAGTGGGGGATTCATAAGAAAAGAAGGTTGTATAAGAGACTGGAATGGTTCTATTTGCATTTTGTTCATGTCCAATCACATAACAAAAAATGGAAATTCTAAAATTAGGGTTTATGAGTGAGCTATATAGCTAAGGGTAGGGTTGTATAACCTTTATGTATGGTTGTACAACCTCAGGGTTTAAGAGGGGACTAGTTTAGAACCTTCCTAGGTATAGGGTTTAAGGCATAACTATATAGCTAAGGCATGCCTCTAAATAGGGCATGATTCTCATGGGCTTGGGTTTTATAGGTGTAGGCTTAGTCTTTTAGGGTTTGCTCTAAGGTTTTCTAACGCCTTATCCTTTTTTATTTTATAATTATCCTTGTATTCTAGGGAGTGATCTCAGTGATTTTCATTGTTAGGCTTATATCCTAAGGCTTAGAATCTAATGCTCATAGTTTGCCCCTACTTTGTCTGGCTTAGAAAGCAACATTTGATAAATGACGGTTTGAACAAGAATCAATAAAGCAATGTAACAAATGCAAACATTAGTAATGATACTAAATGATACTGTTCTTTAGTAGCTCTTTGAGCAGGTATTAGAGCTTGTTTTGGTAACATTCTGATAAGTACTAAGGTTTTTGGTGTGCCTCTAGTACCTCTTAAGTAGGTACCTAGTGTTTCAACAGCTCTCTAATGAATATATTCTAGCAGCTTTCTAGGAGGTACTAGGGTGTTATTGTATTCCCAATAACTTTCAAGTAGGTAGGTACTAGATGTTTCAACACCTTTCAAGCAAGTACTGAATATGTTCTATATATCTCATGTGTTTATTGTTGTCTTCTCATAGCTACTAATGTTTTTGGGTCTATTGGAAGTATTTGTTCCTTTTTGTCTAGTGGTTCTACTTGAAGATGGCCCCTAGGGTTGATCTAGTGTCATGTATGCTTTTCAAGTGCATTATGGTGTTTGGCCATACCACTATAGACTTTCTTTGCCTTATGGAAATTATATTATAGTATCATAGCCCTTCTAGCCATCCTAAAGATTCTTTTATGCTTAAAGGAATGAAAATGGGCCTATATTCTATGGATATTGCTTATGAGGAGCATGGACTATCTAAAAAAATCCTTTTAGCATTTTTGAGGGGATATTGTCATGAAAGGGCATTTCATAATTTATTTGGTAATTTG
This sequence comes from Omphalea diandra, assembly GCA_949677035.1. Taxonomy (NCBI): domain Eukaryota; kingdom Viridiplantae; phylum Streptophyta; class Magnoliopsida; order Malpighiales; family Euphorbiaceae; genus Omphalea; species Omphalea diandra. Next base: position 6,110 of record CATIWR010015509.1, on the reverse strand, counting down.
GGTGATCAGATTGGCCCTTCAAAACTTAGTAGGTTCAACAGTAGATTGGTAATTTTCCTTAAGAGGTCATTTCTACCTTTATTTGATTTGGCCTATTCTTTTGGTGGGTTGTACATGTGCAAACAACCAAGTTGTCTATACAACCAACTTGACAGGACCATTTCCAGAATGTGAAAGGTGGTATGTATAGACTACCCTTGTCTATACATATCATTTCCCTTATAAAAGGTGGGCAGGCAGGCTCAGGACTATTTGCACTATTGTTTTCTTATTTTCTACATTTCTTTTGCTAAAATCCTCTATAGACTTTGGTTTTTAGGTTTTCCTTTGCTATTGAATCTTTGCAATGGCTGGTTTTACTGATGACAAGATGTTCAATATCCTTAAGGAGGTCTTTAGTGAGGAAGCCGCTGTGTACAATGCCCTGGGGTAGCTGGGCTCCTAGTGGGGTTTTGTAAGGGTGAACCCCTGGCAAATGCAACTTCAAAGATTTTAAATACTGCCCTCGAATTTTCTTTTTGCATGTGAACATTAGGTTAGCTTTAATAAATATTTAAGGATAGTTCTAGAACATTACCTTTTATCATTGGACAAATTTCTATTATCAACCCATCGACTTGATTTATTACCTTGATTTGCATGCATTTATTTTTCTAGTGGCTTGTATAGAAATTAATGAAATTAATTCATGGAATAACCTATAGGGATTAGAATACATACCTAGAATAAATAAATAACTTATAAATAAATTATTTATTTATTTTATATGAGATTGTTGGGTTGGCTTTAAGATCTTCACAAAATTTTATAGAAGATTACTTTTCACAAAGATCACTTTTTACAATCTTAAGAAAATTTTTGAATAACCCTCATCACTTGGGCTAATTGTCATGTGCCTTAGGAATTTTCTTCAATTTACTTGACTACCTACAAGCCATAAAATATATAACATGTTATTTTTCCCAACAAATTGATATTTACTTACCTTGGTTTTTTGATTTGTTTAGTCCTTTAGATCTCCATCATAACTTGACATGCGTGCCTAAAATTTATTTTCTTCTTCTTCCTTCCCTCCTCCCTCCCCCTTCCCCCCCCTTCCCCCCCTCCTCGCAATTTTTTTGTTATGTTGACCTTGAGTATATGTTATTTTTCTTTTTCCTTCTTCATTTTATTCGTTCTTTTATTTTAAAGGCGATGTCTCCTACCATAAGGGAGGCGAGGCCATAGACCTAGCTGAAACTTAGTTTTGAGTGCTGCACCCTCGGGTCATGGCCTTTTTGGAGGGCACAAGGCTCATACCTCTCCTTTGGACATTCTAAAGAAGGCTTTAAGGATCGACTCGATGATGATCTAGGTTTTGGCAAAGCGTTGGATGGATACTACTCGCACCTTTCACTTGCCATTGATTAGGGAGATTACTATCACTCTATGGAACTTTGCATACCTAGTTAGGATTCACTTTATAGGAATACCCTTCCCCACTTACTCTGGCATACATGAGCCGATACTCTAGAGGGATTACAATTTTTAGCATCTTGGCTACATTCCATAGACCAAGGGGAGTTACTCTTTTGAGTGGTCTAACATACAGGTTGGCGCTCATGTGTTCATTGACGATAACCCTAAAGTAGATTGTAGACCAATAAGCTTATTGCTTCTTGTTGTATGCTTTATTAAGGATTTTTATTCAGGGCCCTAAAAGATGTGGTGAAAGATTTTTACATAGTACTGGTGCTAGAGGACTTGAGACTCCTTCATCACTTTAATTGGGGGACCATGACATTAGCCCACTTATATCAGTACTTGTATAAGTGTTGTCAAGACTAATCTTTTATATACGATGCTTGATAGGTGCTCATCATAACTATTTCTTGACTTCTTCTGTATTTTTTTTCCTTTTATTAGTCTTAAATTGATGTTGGGCTTGTTAAAAGGCTTAGGGCATTGAGTTAGGTCTACCAGTGAGGAATAACCTTGTGGCAGACATAAAAGGTGTCTATCCTTACTTCACGCAATGAAGCTTCATGCCTTAATGGGAGTCTTTAGTGGATGGTATGCATGCTTATTTGATTTCTCTCACCCTCGATTAGGTATTATTATCCTGTAAAAAGAGAACCCTATATTAATTTTAAGTCATTTATTTATTTTCCCTAGCCTTATAGTGATCATCTGTTCTTATTGCAGCTATGGCTAGATTGAAGAGGACCTACTGAGGCTTAGACACAAAAAGTGGTGAAAGCTGAAGGCCTTTCTTATGGATGATGTTTGATATATAGACCCTTACTTCATGAGTGGTACATTGGTGAGTGAATCCTATAGTTGTGAAAGGGATTGAATGCTTGGTCCATTCCTCAGTGTTCGCCTTCAGACATGTTCTAAGTAGGGGATTTCAAGGAGTCAATGGAGGCAAAGATCTAGGTATCCATATGACTGGTACTTGGAGAGCAGCTAGTTTCAAATAGGGTTCCCTATTAGACTTAGATGATGAGGGCCTTGGTTTAGATGATTTTGCTAAGTGGAGTAACTGTCTGGGCATTCTCATGGCATGAGGCATATAAGAGAACAGTTATTTATCATGGAGCCCAAGGAACCACTGCACATAATAAGCAACGGCCATCAGAGCCTGCTCATGCTGCTCAAGGTTGTAAGATGGCCTATGCCTTTACCTCTGGAGGACTAGAGCCCATTATGGTAGGCAAGCTAAACCATATGCCTAACAACATGGTTGAGTCTTGCATGCCATCATTAATTAGATCGATGATGTCATATAGCTCACCTAGTTAGCTTGCAACTTTTAGCTAGTCGAAACCACTCACGTAAGTATATTTTACTTATATTCTTGCATTATTTATTACCATTAAAATTTTATTATCAAAATGTCCTTCTTTTACTCTAGTAGATCCCTTATGTCTAAGCTGAGGCTATGGTGGACTGATGGCTACTTTAAAGAGGGTCATGACTTGATAAACTCGATTAATGCAAGTTAGTAGCAAAATCAATAATAAAGTAAATGAAAAGATGTATGCATACTTATGATTGTGTGTATGTGTGATTGGCATCCTAACCATCTTAACCTTTGTGTTTTGTAGGAGATGGTCCAATGCTTACCCTAAGATCTTAGGGACACAAAGTAGTGACTAGCAATAATGAAGGTGTATATAGAGCCCATAGCCCAGGTAGCGGTAGGAGACTCCAAAAAGTATGCAGATACAAATGAGAAGGGCGATGATGAGGCGACACTTTTAGGGAGAAAAATGGATTGAGCCTACCAAGCACCATTAGGCTTTAGGATTTTTTCCTTCCAGTACAATCTATATTTTTTTTGGTTTTGTTGATATTTTGCATAGTCATACAATTATGTTAAGTGTTTTTAAAGGCCTAATACTTCTTGAATGTTTGCTTTTATAGTAGGAATTTTAGGACTCATTGGGGTAATGATGTCTCCATTTTGCTAAACTACAAAATATTTAATTTATGAACATTAGGTTTTGATTCAGACTTAATTTTGTCTTTCGAATGCATGATTGTGTTACTTTGCCTCCTTTATGCTCATTTATATGTGTTTTGGAACACGTATGAATAACTTTTATGCTTAGAATGCAAAGAAAGTGTTGTCTAATTTTTCCTTAGATAAAGTAGTTTGTACAACATATGAAGTTGTTTGTACAAACAATTTTAATGGGCCGTATAGCCTCGTACCACTATTTACAGTTCTCAAGCACTAACTAACCTTTTCATTTTCTATAAATAACCATCCACGATTTTCCTCTTCAAACCCCTTATTTTCAGCCTTCCAACCATGGGTACAACATTTTTAAGCTCTTTTCCATTCCAGGTTTGGTTTAATTTACATTGGGCAAGTCTTAAAGCTCTTTGCTACCTCTTATATGTCTACTTAAACATAGATTTCTTATGGCAACATGTGATTTGTCAAGGTCTACCTCTTGCTAAAAGAATTTGGTACCATTATTGATTATTGGGTCATGGCTGTGGACTGGATTATGTTACCACATTTGTGTTATGCAGATATTCGAAAGATGATGGAGTTATTTGACTTCATTATGTCAAAGGAGAAAATGTTTGAAGAACATGTGACCCCAAGGCATTGGCATTACTTCTCTACTTTGAAGGATGTGTTTTGAATGATAACAAGATAATGACAGAACCTTGAAAAGTTCTAATGTTTATATTTTAGTGTTTTTATATCCTATAGGGGGAGAATGTTATGGTAATACTTTCCAATAAGCATTGTAAGTCTCTAACTTACATTAAGCAAATTCAACGGGTGTTGAAGAACGAGCAATGAGTATTGAGCTCTTCCATATACATTGGGAGAATGTTTAATAGGAATTAAATAAGTGTGATAGATGCCTAAAAGCTTCTTGGACCTCATAACGGGTATTGTCCTCTCACAATGAACATTGAAGTAGTGCTTCAGGATGAGCTTTGGATACTAGACCTCACTACAGGCATTGTGGTTTCATAATGGGTATTGATCTAGACCCAACAATGAGTATTCCATATTATCAATAGGTGTTGAAAAGTGCTCTAACTTAAGTTAAAGCTTCGAGAACTCGAAATGGGCATTGGCCTTCTTAATAAACGTTAAAGGAGTTTCCAACGGGTATTGCAAATTGCTCAACAAATGTTGAAGCATGTTTGCAAAAGTTTGGGTATAGAGCATCAAGTTCATGCTTTCTTGAAAGTCCATAACAAGTTTTGATCATGAGCTAACGAGTGTTGAAGTTAAGATCAACGAGCATGGAATATTATCAATAGGTGTTAGAGCTATCCATTACGAGTTTAATAGGCATTGTTAAGAATCAATGAGCATTATCATCTCAAACAACTAGTTTGAAGAAAAGTTGTCAGACTTAACTTCAAGTACTCCAACGGTTAGTTTTATAGTTTGGGCATATAAGGAGCATTTCTGAAGTTCAAAAGGAATAATGAAACCTTAGAGAATAACTAGTTTTGTAGTTTGGGTAATTAAACCTTAAAGATCAAAAGGATTGACGAAACTTTAGAGAACAACTATAAACATCTATACAACATTTTTAACTCTTTATGCAAATCTTTTAGTGTTGCTTTGTTTTGTATTTTGGGTAAAGTGAGATTTCTTTTGTTACTCTTTTGAGAGTAGGTTTTCTTGAGCACTGAAAGTGCATTTGTTGCCTAATTTAAGAGGCATTGACACTGCTTGGATCTTTCCTTACTAGTGGTTGTAAAGGTTGGTATTACACCTTAGAAAAATACCAATGGTTGGGTTAGCTCTTTTGCTTATTGTAAGAGAGTGATTGTAAAGGTTGTCTTTGAGCTTGAAAAGGAAAGGTTATTCCTTAGCTTGGAAAAGGATAAGTTTTTCTTGAGCCTAGAAAAGAAATAGAAAAGCTTAAATGAAAGCTTGTGGAGTGGAGTAGGCACATTACTGAACCACTAAAACTCTGTGTTTGATTTGTGTTTGTTGCTTTCACATTTATGTGTTTGTGTTTTTATTTACAACCTAATTCACCCCTCTCTTAGGTTACCTCATCTGCCATCTAAGCCAATAAACTTGCGCAATGATGAGGTACTTAGGAATACACTAGGTGAGGAGACAATCCTCATTACTCTTTTCCTTACCTTTTACCCTTCTAGGGCTCATGCTTAAGCAACCCAGGCCTGTATCATAACAGCTATTTTAGTGGGTGAGTTTTTACTATAGAGAGAAGATGAGGAGATCAATTTGTAGATCTTACCCCTCCTTGAAGAAGCTAAGTTGGGGAAAACTCCCATCCAAGTGATCCTAGTTAAAACTATTGTGGGCTTGGACAAAATGGCCCTTGGCCTCAACGATTCCTTTTTTGGGAGTCCATTGTTGCTTCAGGTATAAATTTTCCTCACATCCTATTATTCTTGCTGTTGTCCCTAGGCACCAAGAAGGGGGGTTGAATTGGTGTATGAAAATTTTAAAATAGAAATGAAGAGAAGAAATGATAGTAAGGACACAAAGGTTTTATAGTGGTTCGGGCAAAACAATCCCTACATCCACTCCCCAATCACTCAATTGGGTATTTTACTAAGTCAATGGTGTTTTCAAGCTCACACCCAACTTACTACAACTTGTGTTT
>CATIWR010015506.1:0-26603 GCA_949677035.1 Omphalea diandra | reverse complement strand
GAACTAATTTCGTTAAAATATTTTTTAAAAAATTTTAGTATAAATTATATTGTTTTAATTATTTATAGCTACAAAATTTATTATATATTAATTATATATATAGAATATATTTAATTTATTTTAAATATAAAATTATCATTATAGAATTATTTTTTAAAAAATTTAATAAAAGTTTGATTAATTTGGTAATTTAACTTTTTTAGTTTTGATTTTTCAAAATCGAATTGAACTGAATTAACTAAATATTTTTTTAAAAAATCAAACCAAATTGGATTTTAAATTTTGATCAAACTAAATTAAATTGATTGATTTATGAGCTTCAGTTTGAACTGAATAGCATTTTATTCTAAATTTATTTATGCACCTAATTAATAAACTAATAGCAATTTAAATAACTAATTATAATTATCAATACAATTATTATAATATTTTTTTGTTTTTTAATATGAAAATGCTCATTTTTAAAATTTAATTTAATTATTTTATTTATTGATATATATGCCCATAGATAATTTTTTGAGTGAGATTGATTAGTTAAATCACTAGTTAGTAATTAATCACATTTTAGTAATAATTAATCAGTTTGTCACACTCATTTGCACTTTTTTGGTCTTTTTGTACTCATTATAATATTTCCAAATTCATCGTGTGGACCAAACAAACGCAGCGCGTTGATGTTGACATTTTAACGCGAAAAGTGTCGCTTTCTTTCTTTTAGAACCTAACTCGCGACGCTTTTTTAGTACATCGCAAACAAAACGAAATTTTTAAAAGTTCGCATGTTATTCTAATAGATGCAACCAGCGCCGAGTGTCACTTTCTACGCTAGTTTGGTGTTGACCTAATTTTTTTTAACTTCTTATTAATTTTAAAAAATATTTTTATATTTTACTATTAATTTTAAATTATATTTAATCGATGTAATTATTAATTATTATTGATAAGTATAAATTATCAATGCAGTTTTAATATTTTTAAAAATTTACTCATACAATTAATATTTCAAAATGGGAATAATTATGTTAAGAAGTTATTCAAATACAAAAGTGATTTTTTTTTTTTTTATGAATTTGGATGAGTCTGTTTATCACAAGGGTGACAATAGAAATGAGAAAAGAGGAAATGAAGTTGATTATGGTTAAGTAGAGGAAGCAAACCGAAGCTAAATCGAAGCCCCATTTATTAGCCAAGTCAATCAAACCATAAAGGAAATTGGGGATAAATTTTGTTTGGTTTTGGAAATGCCGCAACCAGTAGGTTCGCGAAGCAAGGAAGTCTGCTGGTTGCTAAGCAAGGAAGTCGCTTCAATTCGCCAAGGAGTGCAAAGGCACACTTGGGCCGAATGTCGAGGTAAGTTTTCAAAAGAAAAACTTGAGCCTTTCCAAGCTTGTTTTAGCCCATTTGCTCCTGCATGGCTGATGAATTTTTGTTTCTGACCATTTTTTTTCTTTCCTTAGTGGTTAAGTGCGGCTTCCACACCAGCCCGATCGAAGCTTCCTCGCCGAGTCAACGCTTTTACTCATGCATTTTTAACAGAAGCTTTAAGTTCTCCCTTCCCTTATTTGCAGTTTTTTTCCTTAAGGCTATGCATACATCGGAAGTTATTCAGTTAGTTTGAAACAGTTTGATCTCATTCGACATGTTGGTCATTGTAAACATTAGATTATGGGTCTCAGGATGCAAAGACCAATATTGAAAATCACTAAACATATATTTCAAAATACAAGGGAGAATTGCCAAAGGATGAGAAACAAGACCTTAAAACACCTTGAAAATCCTAAGATCAAGCCCATCACTAAACTCAAGTCCAGGTTAAGTCTAAAGTCCGAGCTACCAGCTAGGTTTAATGGGTTGTACAACCTAACAAGCAAGATTGTACAACCCACCACTAGGTTGTACAGTCCTGCCTTAAACCTTAACTAGAGAACCTTATGGAACTAGTCCTCCTTTAAACCTCAAAGTTGTACAACCATAAAAGTTGGATGTAAAACTCAACTGTAGTTGTACATCTCACATGCAAACTCTAATTCTAAGAGATATATCTCTTTTAATGTGATTGTATACAAATGTTGTGCAATCAAAATCATTTTTTGCTCTACTGCAAACTTCTATTCCTATAAATACCTCCCTATTTGAAGAATGTGGAGAGACTTGGAAACCCTAGTGTTACTCTGCCAAATTTTCTCCACAATCACCCTTTAGTACAAAAATCCTAAATCCTAACACATTCCAATCATTCCCAAGGAAGAATAAGGCCTAAACTTCACATTCTTTGTGCATGTCCCAAACATTTTAGAGGATGTTGAACACATAATGAGTCTCTGAGGGCAAAATAATACATAGACATCCAGAGATCCCCTTATTTCCCCCTCTTCTCCTCCTTCTTTTTCTTTTTCTTTGTTTCCAAAACCTATATTTTGGATGTTGTACAACCCAACTTCTTAAAGACAGTTTGCAAAAAAACCCCTCTTCTCTCACTCAGAATTTTCCTTCTCAAGGTAACTTTTTATGGTTCCATTGGTAGAATATGATGAGAACTAATGGTCTAGGACCCTTATTCATCTTAAAAATGAGATTTTGAACAAGTTTTAAATGATTTTTGAGGTTTATTTTGTGTTCATGTTCTATGCTCTTTAACATTGGGATTGATTGATGTCTTAAGTTTATGTTTGAACCAGATTTGGCAGTGACCAAGTAAAGAACCAAGTGTTCCTAAGACCTTGGGAGTCTCTTTATGTTTATGTTTATTTTCGAGAATATGATTGCTTTGTCTTAGCATTGATATTTCTTTCTTCTTTGAGATGTATTCTAACATTTATGATGGTTAGCAATGCACATAAATGCCTAGCCCTTTTTGAGTAATAAGAGAAAGGGTTCATCAACTCTAAGATCTACTTTAATGATGAACATGCCTTAGGCCATTCAAGCCCTCTAAGTGTTTTGCATTATACATTTACTATTCCTTGTTTTGCATGATTCATGTGTTTGTGCTTTGATTCTATATTGATCCTCATGTGATGATGGGATTGTTACTATGGTCTTAGAAACATGCCTAGGTGCCTTTGCATAGGAGATATGGTAATGTAAATTACATTTATTTGTGTTGCTTCCTTTTTTTATTCGTATTACTTACCTCACATTTCTTTCATTTACCAACTTATGCATTTTTGTGGTGTAGGTATTTTGCTTGAGTTAGACCACAAATTTTGTCTTGATAATCATCTTATGGGATTATGGATGACCATATGATGTAGATGTATGAAAATGCATGTTAATCCTTATGCCATGTCGCACGTCTCCATTCCTTTTTTTTATATGATTATGCATGATGGAGATGTATGAAAATATATATATTCATCCCTATGTCATTATGCATCACTCCACTCCCTTTTGGATTGATGGAATAACTCAATTGATTTGATTCACTAGAGGCATGCTTAAGACTATTAAATTTGACTAATTAATAACTCAATTAAAATATTAAAAGTGAAGCAAAGATGTCCAAAGGTCAAATCTCAATATCCGAGTGGTTTTGGGGGTGTATAACCTCTTCCCCAAGGGTACCCAATTTTGAACCCAATCCATATGGGTTGAAGATGAAATGAGTCTTCTAATTCACTTAGCTTAAGTTTATATTTTGTCGTCCCATGATTCTTACCCTGACCAAAGTTGGGTGGTGACTCCCTAACTCCCAAGGATGACACTAATGTATTGTCCTGTTTTTGGTCTCCAGATGACCACCACTCTGGACATAAGGGTTTTGAATTCGCGCAAGGCATAAGGAATCCCATGTCGATCCAAACGCATGCCACTTCTCTTGACCCCTCGATGGTCGATAAAAGAATGAAGTTGTAAGTAAGATTCTACTCATTCGAGCGCGACCCGAACTCGTCACACTGACAGTCATATAGTACGAGATTTCAAAAGAATGACATTTAAACCAATTAGTAACATCTTTCTTTCACTGTGTTTAGCCTAGCAAAATTTATGTGATTATTGTGTCTGCCATACTTAGTCACTGTTTATAATGACGTTTTGCCAAAGTAATAACCTAATGACGTTTTGCCAAAGTAATAACCTTAGTTAAATTAAACAACAAAAAAATCATGATCTTCTCTCAAAATTACAACTAAGCAAAATAATTTGAAAATGGCACTAAGAGATTCATAAAATTTAAAGGCCTCTTCTTTGGGATTAGTGGGAGTTACAGTTTTAAAAAACATAATAAATAACAAATATACAAGCAACAAAACAACTATTAAATTTCTTCTTCATTTAATAAAATATTATATGAAGATGAATTAATCATGCAGAGCTTTGTTGATATCCATATATCAACAAATCTCTAAACTTATATTTATAGTTGCTCATATAAGAAAAAAACTAATTAACTCAATATTCTCATTGAGTCTCCACATTGCAAATTTGCAATTGAAATTTATTTTATAGAAACTGAAACATATATGAGATAGGTTTTAATTTTGCCTATTGTGTTCATAACTAAAGTAAATAGTGATACACTGATACATGCTAATTGAAATAAAAAAACATGTTTTTATGGAAAGTAATGCTTGCATAATAATTTAGTTAAAGCTAGATAAGGAACTCTCAAATAAAAAGGAGAAAAAACAAAACCATTGGACAAACCTTTCCCTTTTTAACAGTATATAAGAAAAGGCACCATATTTGCAGGGTTCAATTTTTATAAAAACTAAAATCTAGACCAAATAAATGTGGCAGTGAACTAAACCAAAAAACAAAATAAATCCAATATTGGAATGGTTTAGTATCTAATGCACAAAGTTTTATAGATTGAAAAATTAATTCAAATAGCATCCAGGTTTACATGAAGTTCAGTGAGAAAAAAGTTAATCCTAAAGTCAATGAAAACAACCTGAGTTGAATCAACCATAATCCAAACAAACCTTAACCATAGATTATTGCCCACACCTAATGGGAAACACAAAAACCTTATCACAATCCAATAAAATTCACACTCAAAAGTCACCACACCTTCCAACCTTGCTGACATGTCTGCTCCAGCTACAGATAGGAACCTCAATAGTTTCTTAAGCCTATATTCCAATTTTTAGTTTCTTTAGTCTAAGCCTAGGTAGGCTTGATACAACATTTGAATCTGGCTTAGAATAGCTAAGGTTGTCTAGCTATAGTCCCTAATAGCCTAGTGCAAAGTCATGGTAGTGTCAGCCTAAGCAAGCATGATCGTTCTCTAAGGGCAATTGCTGAATTAGCAGTTGCTAAAGCCTAATCTCTAACAACTATTAACTTGTCAACCAATTCAATTGCTTTTCCAAGCTCTGTAATAGCTCTGTTCAATGATTCCTTGTACATTTTCATATGCTTATAATTATAATCAACAATCTCAATATTGTACAACTTCTTCAAGGCATCTAAGGCCTTAACACAAAATCATCCTTTGCATCCAAAAAACTCTCCAAACCACCTAGAAAGCACATTAGTTATGTAAGAAATACCATTAGAAGCTTTATGCAAAAAAGTAACTCTATTTGGGTACAACCCATATGCACTTTACTTATTACTGTAATATGGGTGTGAGATATCAAGTTGTTTTAGCACCTCATGTAATATATTTTCTATGGGAAATCTTATCCTAATTAATTGCCTAGACTGACTCATATCTATCAACAAAGAATATAAATAACAAAATTTTTAAAAAAGTAAGGTTTTTCCTCTATTACTACCGTAACATGATGATATAATAGACTATAAATAAAATTTCTTGGCAATGCATAACCATTATAACTAATTTCACCTGGGTTGTTTTCGTTTATGAATATAGCAAACAAAGGTGATAAATACAATTGCCTCCATCATATTGAGAGTACAAAAGTATAAGTTTATGAATTAGTCATTCCTGAAATTGAATATGTTAATTCAGGCTACTATGTATAGGAAAACAACTATTATGCCAAAATAAATGCCTTTGCCATCACCTACTTTACTACCCATGTTGATCTATTTATTTTTTGTACACTGCTAAATGCTAAATAACTAGATTTTGCAAAATATATGTGTTAGCTAATTCTGTTTTCCTCTTTTCCCATATAACTGAGGTAAGTTTGAGCATATATCAGTATGGGAATTTTTTAACAGTTCCATTGTAACGAGGATTAAAAAAAAAACTAAGTTCCCCATTATTATCATAACATGCTACTACGCTAATAACTCGTTTGTTTCTATAGTTCCCCGAGAATGCATATGTATAAGCCACCAAGGTCCTTTTGTAGAAGTCCCACCTAGATCTAATTTACCACTTAACAGATAAGTCCCCCTTATTCTTTTAATAATCTAATCACCAATTTACTTAAACATCCTATCTAGACCGCTATATGGTGCAAACTATTATTCTACCCTTTAATCTTTTAATTATCTAATCACCAATTCACTTAAGCATCATATCAAGTCTGTTATGTGTGGTAACGCTGTTGTACTATTGTTTTTCTTATTGAGATGTCAAAATAGATTTCTTTGTCATCACCTATTTGACTTTTCATATTGATTCTTCCACTTTACATATACTGCAAGGTCCTACATAGTTGTAATGCACAAAATGCCTATGTAACCTTATTATCTTTTCCCCTTTCCTTCTATAACTGAGGGATATCTAAGAGGTTAATTATACTAAGATTGCTAATATACTATTTAGTATACTATCTACTAAAAAATAACTGTTATGCCAAAATTGAAACCTTGGTCATCACCTTCTTTACTTTTCAAATTGATTGATTTATTTTTGACACACTGTTGGCTAATAGATGATTGGATTTTGTATAATGCATATGTTATTTTATTTCCTTATCCCTTTTCCTTATATAACTGGTGTAAACCTTTATAAATATAATTTATTTAACATGTTAAGAATAGTTCTATTTTTTGTTCTTTACAGTTCCTGTGGAGCATGGATGTGCAACAACCCTTGGATCCTCTAAAGCACATTAATAGATAATTGCCTTTCAGTCTTTTACTAATATCATCACCATTTCACTTATAGCATCCTATCTAGCTAAGTACCTTTCAGTCTTTTACTAATCTAATCACCATTTCATTTAAAGCATCCTATCTAGCTTGTTTTGTGATGAATAACAATTGTTCAATAGGAATTAGCTTTGTTGTTTACACATGGTCTGTTTCCCTCTCATATGGTTATATGAAACCTCATCTTCAATGTAAAAGCACTTCATCTAACAAATCCAGTTCTTTGAACAAACAAATTATATGCAAAGATAATAAGAAGCAAGATAACCTTTGGCAGATATTGCTAGAATTGCTTTCTTCTTTAGATCAAAGTCCACAATAGCTGCATATGTTTAAAAAAATAATAGTGCAAAATAAAGAGACCCTGCAATTAAATGAAGAACAATAAAGAAAAACATTTAGATAGCAAAAAGAAGAGGTATACCCAAATAGAAGATGAAATAAATGTGGTGATTTGTGTGATTTAATACAAGGCATTTATCGGAGTTGTGGGAACAATGAAATATATCTAACCAATGGTCTTTACACAGAATATAATAATGTATACCATCCCCATCTAACAACACATCTACTGGTAACACTGTTTATTTCTATTTGTTTTGAATTTAAACTTGCAGAATCTATTTCTAGCATTCAGTGGGACAACATCAATAAACCTAGTTATGTATTGAATTGGCACATACTTCAGTGATGACAAAAATCTCTTGAAAAAAATCCATTATCGCATATTGACTTCTCCGTACTTGCATCAATATAATACTCACTTGTCTGTTGAACTTTCCAAGTTTTACATGCTTGAGATGGTGACGCTCTCCTAAGTCAAGTTTACTTAAGCAACCATTCTCAAACAGTCTGTAGGAAAACTTTTTTAATATTGCATTTTTAAATAGATAGTTATGTCTTATAATTATAATTGGAGTTTTATTTTCCTATCCATTTTCTAGTAGGAATCATGGAAAAATCTAAAATATGTAGCTGAGGAGATAAAAAAAAAAAAAAAATTAATCAACTGAATTAGAACATCATTATAGGTTTATCCAACATATAATAATGTACACCCTCCTCAACCACAACACATGCAATGGTAACACTGTTTATGTCCATTATTTTGAACTAATACTTGTAGAATCTATTCTGCCATTCCTTCAGACAACATGAACAACCCTAATTAGATAAAACATTGACTTGGCACTAACTCTAATAATGACAAAAATCTCTTGAAAAAACATTTATTATCACCCTTTTGACTTCTTAGTACCTGCATTAATAAAACATTGACTTATCTTTCTTGAGATGGTTATGATCTTTGAAGTGAAGTTTGCTTAAGTAACCATTATCAAGTAGTATGCAAGGATACTTTATTTTTTTTATATTGAGTTATTTAATAAATTGCTATGTTTTTTTTAATTACATAGTCTAACTTTTATTTTCCTCTCCATTTTCTAGCAAAATCAAGAAAAAATCAATAATATGTAGCTAATGAGGAAAAAATCAACTACATAAGTTTAGATAATGGTCTATTAATTGGCCCTATTTACCATATATAATTTTGTTACAGTTCATCAAGTTGATGAACGTATGACGTCGTTTAAGTTGATGGAAATATGATATTATTAAATGAAAGGCAGTCCAATAAAAGAGAAAAAAATTGAGCTCACTGTTGGAAAGTTATGTACACTGACAGGAAAACCCAGACGACGACAAAACCTAATACAACAAAACTGTAATCCATATAAAAAGACAGGAAGCCCTAAGCTAAAAAAAAAAAAAAAAAAAAAAAACAAAATCAGCCTCCCTAATTGAACTGTTGCAATCTTCAGCGACTTTTATTATCATTACATGAATTGTGACATCGTCATCTGTATTAGTTTAAGAATTTAGATTTAGATCTCATTTGGTATATCTCAAGAAAATAATTTTGGAAAGTGATACTTCCTAGAAAGTTGGATTTTATATTGTTTTATTTATATTTTTTTAAAAAATATTCTAACATTATATTTGATTAACTCAAAATTTTTTCAAAGAAATATATTTTGAAATACTATTTTATATCTACTCTATTAATAAGTTTATCTTACTATTTTATATCTACTATATTAATAAGTTTATCTCACAAAATAAATCTATTTAAAAAAGAATTATAAAATAATTCAAAAATACATTTCAACTTCGCTGAGAAAGTTATACTTGTTGATCTTATATTCAATGAATTACTTTCTTTATATTAAGTGAGTTAAATAATCAAAAGAACGTACAAATTTTATTTAATTTTCTACTTTCTTTCTATCAATCATAATTTTTTTTTTATTTTCTAAGAAATTGAACTTGATCAACCCAACCTCAACGTTTTTGTAAATAAACTCTACCATAATTGAATAGTTTTCTAGTTGATTATTAAGAAATTGTTAAGTAAAAGATTTTTTTTTAATTTATTGAAGCCCTGAATAAAGCCTCAAAAGTGTATCAGAGCATCTCAGCTAAACTGACACTTTAGCACCAGACATCATAAGCCCTCTAGTAAATATTATTAAAAAAATTAAATAAAAGAAATTATAAAACTCTAAGCTTCGCAAGGTTGGCGAAACCTACAATGTTCACGTCCTTGCATGTCGTGAGCCAAATAAGGAAAACCAAAATCAGACGGGTTAAACCACCACATGTATTGAGCAACCTTCAAAGCTTCATTTGCTAGGCGATTCACAAATGAGTTTCCCACTCGATAAATATGAGTGATTCAGACATGCATGTTATTGACCCTCGCCAAACATCTGGTCAAGTCATAGAGTAATCTTCATGGCACATGAAAGCTCTTTATTTTAAACAAATTCACCATATACATTGAATCACTCTCAAGCCAAATGTTGTACCATCCAAAAGATAAAGCTTTATCAATTGCATGAATAACAACGTGTAGCTCAGCTTCAAAGGCATAGCCCTGTCTCAAAGGAATAACAAAGCAACCCTTAACATAGTTTCTACAGTTACGAAAAACTCCACCAACTCCCATTTTTCCTAGACTTCCCAAAGCTGAACCATTAGTGTTGACTTTGATCCAGTTAGGTAGCGAAGGAACCCATGAAAATGAAAGAATAGTCGAAGCCTTACAAGGAACGCTTTTTATGCAAAGTCGTCGAAGAATCTGAAGCTTGCTGATCGTGTTGTTGCAAGTGCCCACTTTGAAAATTTCACACTCCTTAATTGATTTGAAGACAAATCGAAGAGAGTAGAAAAATGTTGTGTAAATGTTCTCAAAAGCTAACTTGTTACGAGCAACCTAAACGGAGCATAAGACCAAGACACATGCAACCATAAAGAGGGGCCTGACCTGCGAATCAAAATGAATGCGTCCAAGAGCATTGACGAAGTCAAGAATTGAGGTAGCCACTAAGGAAAAAGAAACGCCAAAGTGTCACCAGCAGCATCCCATAGGCTCGAGGAGTAGGGGAAATGGATAAACAAATGAGTTGCATCCTCATAATCATGTTAGCAAAGCTTACATGTTGAAGTTATAATCATACACTTTCATCTCAAATTATCATCAGTCGAAAGGTTATTGTGCATTAGTTTCCAGCATAAAATGCTATGAGATGGAGGGATATACTCCTACCATATGTCGCCACTCCAATTAGTTTTGAAGTAATTCGAACGCAGATGATTATATACACTCCTGATAGTGACTTTACCTTCCAGTGCACCTTGCCAAATAAAAGTATCATTGGGCAAATAAGAGACTAGAACCTGTTCAATTTCAGCAACTAAGACGGGTAAGAAATGGCAAAGTAAGCAGGAAAACACTAGGCCCATTCAATAAAACAATCCAAGACCATATCTGAAAGGTCTTTGTGTCTATACAGAGGGAGGTTCAGATGATCAGCTAAGGTATTACCAAGCCAATTGTCATGCCAAAAACTCAGGTTTGATTGTTGTCCTATAAGCCAGAAAGCTTGAGAGTGTAGCCCCATATAAGTTGTTTTACGAAATGACCATATGGAAGAGGTGACCACTCGAGGCAACTTGGCAGAATTGAAGAAACAATATCTCAAAAAAGTGAAAATAAATCTATCATCCGAACTTAATGAAGCGGCCGGTTTACATAGCATAAAGGAATTAAGTACCTTAAGATTATTTAAACCCAAACCGCCCTTATTCCACGAACAACAATAGAATTTCCAAGCAACCATAATTAGCTTGTGCCCTAAAGTGGAACCCGTCCAAACGAAGTTTCTAATTGACCTTTCCATGTGAGTGAGAAGTGCCTAAGGCTATTTATACACCATAAAGCTATGGATGGAATAACTTGTGATCACAGAGTTAACCAAGAAAACTCTGCCAGCCATCGAAAGATGTTTTCCTTTCCAACCGTCAAATTTGCTCAGGATTGCATCCACAATAGATTGAAGATAAGCCTTCTTAGGTGCCCCTTGAAAAAGAGGAACTCCTAAATAAAGAAAGGGTAGAGTGCCACGCCTCATTCCAGATAAGCGAAAGAGATATGTAGCACTCTTAGACGAGACTGATGCACCAAAAAAAGCTTCTGATTTATCCCAATTGACTTGCAAGCCTGATAAAGAACCATCAACTTCAAAGACTCTGCTAAGAAGCATTATGTTTGAAACGCTTATTTTCCCAAACAATAATAAATCACCAGCATAAAGAAGATGAGTAGACACAGATGTAGTGTTCCCAGCATTTATAGGCGTAAAATTGCCCTCTGCAACCAGTCTAGATATCCAACGACTAAGAAAATCCTCTCCCAGGCAAACGAGAAAAAGAGATAGCCCTGTCTGACGTCCCTTGAACAAGGAAAGTATCACGGTCTCTACTCAGGGGTTAGCAGTTGCAACATAGACTCCAATTTTGACTTCTCCACCATTCAACTTTCAGTCAGGTTCTAACTTGATTCCTGCAATCATAACACTTAGAGTAGATGTTTTAAATCTTTCAATTTATGCCGGCAAGAACAAAAGAGAGTTTTCACTAAGATTTGACTAACCTAGTCCAATCGAAACCAATGATTTGCAAAGTATAGACTTATAAAGGATAAAGATTCTAAAATCAATGATTTTATTTTAAGTGATAAAAAATACCCTTAATTTTTTTTTTTCTAATTTTCTTATTTGAGGCTCTTTTTTTTTTTTCCTCTCTCAAACAAATGAAAGAACCCACTATAATTTATCAAACCTTACAAATTGGAACTTGCAAATAGTTAAAAAAAAATTAAACCCAATTAACCAACATTAACGACCACCCACATCTATATAGTCCCTGCCTCACTACAAATAATTATTGATGATAATAATAGGAGAGCAAATAGAGTGAAAATGGGCAATACTACTGGAAATGGAGATATTTGGGTTTTCTAGGCTTTATCAAGCTAACACTAGTCGAAGAAAATCAGAAGCCCAAGCCTTGACCTGTCAAAATCAAAAGCCTTTACATTGTTTCTACTATTATTAGATTAGGCATCAATGACGATGGTGGGAGTCAAATGGGGTTTCTTTAAGTTCGAATCCTATAACTACCACTGTCAAATCCCAATTCAACCTTAATGGTTACCCTTTTCCTCAATGCTTAGTTGCACCACTACATCCGTTGCTAGGTATAGAGTTATTAAGGATAAAGTTTTTAATACCAATGATTTCTTGCGTGGCAAAGGCACCTAAGTTTTTGGCACTAGTAAGCTAGTATTAAGACTACATTGGTAGAGTTAACTTTCAATTCCAAACTAATAATCACTAATCTCTATGAGGTTAAGGCAACTGCTGCCATTTTCTGCATTAACATTCTTTAGGCGATCCTCTAATTTTGATTTTATTTTACTTATAGATTAAAGCTCCATTGTTGTTGTTTAGTTGAATTATTAACGTAAAAAAAATTATAGTGTTTCGACTGTGCAATTCTAAGAGAGTGAAGAGTATAAATTTAAAAAAATTAGAAATTGGAGTGTGAAACTCACTTTTTTAAAAAAAATAAAATTGTGAGATAGATAGATAAAAAATAAAATAATAAGTATTAAATTGATTTAAATTAAAAATAAAATAATAAAATGATCGATTACGAATATTTCAAGGGCAACTTATGCATTCACTTAAATTACATGTTGTAAATTAACCAAGAAAAAACCAAAGTTAATTCAACCTTAATAGAACCTAATTGACCCGTTTTTTTTTATCCAACTAAAATCCATAGGCTAATGTTTTGCCTGCTTCATTATTTTATCACTTGCATCTGGTGCCCCGTTCAATCCACCAAGAAGGCAACGACCTCTCCATCGACCAGAGCTCCCCTAGCATACCCCTCTCACTTTCCTTGTCATCTTAGAATCATTCCTCTCGACTTATCCGTTGTCGTCTCCATATGCTACCACTTACCTTTTCAATTTTTCTCCTCCTTTGACCTCCCTTCGACCTTTTCGTACCCTCTTCAACGTATAGATTCAAGACTACTGATATAGAGTTTATTTCTGTAGTATTACTCTTGATGCTTAGGCAATTTGAAATTTCAATACAGAGTTAGAACAATTTCAGAGCCAACATCAAAGAGTTATGCTTCTTGTCCACGAGATTTTTTTTTTTTTTTTCAAAAACTAATCCTGATAGTCTATCTTTTCATTGTTGTTGCTCATCATGATTGTGCATATAGTATTATTCGATGTCTTCAGCATATCCAGACAGATTGTGCATATTAGATGTTGAGGCACTGTTCATTTGCAATTCCACTCGGAAACTGAAAAGTGAGGCATGCTCTTTTTAGAGATAGTTATGACATGGGAATTTGTAAAGTATGAATGTAGGTTTAACACAGCTGCCCTTCCAAATTTCAATGTTCTAGTCACCTTTTATTTGAACGTTGTGTAACTCAATTTTTCTTGATATTGTCATTTGAATTTGTAAGACATTTGTGTGGAACTTGTTTAAAGTTGTATTTCTTGACGTGGTTGTTTGAATTTGAGGGATAATTTATATAGAAGTTTGAGAAAGTCTTCATGTGTTTATTTGAATTTGCTTTTGAACTCAGTGGTTTTTTGAACTTGTTGGATTCTACTTGTTATATTTAGGGTTGTCTCTTTTTTGGTTTAAACCGAGAAATCGACCTAATTCAATTCGGAAATTCGGTTAAACTTATTTAGAAAATTATTTCGGTTCAATTTTTAATATCAATTTTTTTTATTATATTGGTTCTGTTAAATTTTTAGAGAACAAATTTTCGAAAAAATCGAACGGACCGATTTATAGTTTACATATATTATGCAAGTATATCAACACCTGTACTCATCGTTTTGAGTCTTACAAATAGAAACCCTAACACTGCACATTTCATTCTACGTCGCACACCTCATCCACCTCCTCTTCTTCTCTCTGGTTTTCTTCAACTCATTCACGCCTCTTCACTTTTTTTGCTCTAAATTGCTAATACCATTTCCAAATTTTTTGCTTGAAATGCTTATCCTTCGCATTAGAATGAAACTTTAGTCCTCCACTTTTTGCTAAACCAGCAAAATTTTCATGTGAAAATTCTCGTCCAATAACACCACTTGCTCTTTCTTCTGGACCACCAATTTCAAGGGTGGCAACTTTCTTGAGAGTCCCATACAAAATGTTGAACAAGCAGCCCTTGAGACTCGGCAATTGCATAAAGATTGTAAGCAACTGAACAATTCAGGTATCAGGATTCTATTTTTATTACTATTGTTCCAATTTGCTGTTTTTTTTTTTTTTTGTTTCCTATTTGCACCTGTTAAATCCTCTTATTATTATGGAGCTGTGCAAGGTGCCCATAAGTATTTTGGGATTGAGGTTTAAGGACGTCAATGCCCATTACAAATGATTGGAGACGAAGACACCCATTATTTTAGAATTGACATGCATGAGTTTGGAAAGAAAGGAATAAAAATGCGGATAGAGAATGGTGAGTTGCATTTATGTGCATAGGAATTATGGGATGGTGTTGAGTCTAGCACTGAAGATAAGCTGAAGAGATATTTGGTACCATCTGTGTCTATTTTGGTTTGTATCAAATGGACAAAATCAAGGCAAATGTCAAGACCGGGGTGTTAGAATTGAAATATATTTTTAGATTTTTTTTAATCTTTATTTGCTGGGACTTGTAATTTTTTTTATTGAGAATTTGGATCTATAATTTATTGATTTATTTTTTATGTTTTATATTTATTTAATTTTCAGTTAAATTGAGTTTTAATAATTTTAATTTTTTTTTATCATTTTTAACAAATAAAACATAAAAAAATAAGGCTCAAAATGGCTTTTATTTAATTTAAGCCCGCTATCTTTTATTTACTTTAGGCCCAAAAATAAGGTTTAAAATCGAGCCCATTATTTAAAGTCCAAACCGATCTGGCAAGCCTAACCGAAATAATTCGGTTCGATTTGGTTTGGTTTTTTATAAGATCCGTTCGGTTGCTGATTTGGTTAATTTAGTTTTAATAAAAATCAAACCGAACCGACGGAGAAACAGCCCTAGTTAGATTTATTTGTCATTCCATGCGCAAACGTAGGCTTGGCAACATAGACTAGTAAGTATGCTCCTTCATGTATTTATGATTATAGGGCTGGAGGGCAGTGATTAAACATGGGTGGTGACGATTCGGGTGGTGCTTCCCAGGATGGTCGCGACGAAGGTAAGTTGGTTGCTCTCTGCACAATAATTATGGTTTTTAGCTGTTATAGATATGGTAATGTACATGAGTTTGAGGATAAAGATTGGGATTGAAGGTCTTTTAGAGTTGCGGTTTTGATTAAGAGGAAGAATGGGTTTCAGCGTTGGGATGGGTATTTGACTTTTATAGAGGTATTGAGTGTCTGTTCTTAGTAGCAAACAACTATGATTGATTTGGTCCCTTCGTCAGATGAATACTCAAAATACCGTCCAATCAAAGACATTCATCTTGGATATCTCTACTTGCATGGAAGGAAACTAAGAAAATGGAGGCATTTATTAGCATCTTTTTCTTGGGAAAAAATTTCTTGAGATATGAATGAACCTGAAGATAATTTCTCCTCTTTGATTTTACCCCTGATCCTGCGGTCTTCCCCTTTCTGTTTTTAGATAAAGAGGAGTTTTCTTTTATATAAAACTGGAGAAACATAAATTGGAGGATGAGATCTCTAAGAAGCATCAAAATTATATCAATTATACAACTGAAAAAATATGCTCCTTAAGCCTCCCGAAAACATTGACCATTAAAGCATCCAAAAGAATTATTAATTCCAAGGTTGAACTCTCATTTTTAATGGTTCTAGTATTTTTTTTTTTTTTTTATAGAGAACTATTGCAAAACAATTTTTATATTGTAGATTTTTTAATTCTGCTCAAAGGAAAATGAATGAAGAGCTGAATTACAATTTAGCTGCAATAGAAAGTCTTCCAGTTTCAAATTTCCTTTCAAGTCCTATCATTGTTCAGTTTTTGGTTTTCTTTAAAAAAGATTATCTTGAAAATTTCCAGCTGTTTCAATTTAAAGCTTTCATATCTTAAGCTAAAGAAGGGTGACAAGAATTTAGGGTGTTGAGTGACAGGAGAAATAGTCTCCCTGGCATGTATGGTAGTTTCTATATATTGGCTTACAGTTCTGATTGTCCTGAAATTATAAGTTATTTCTAATTTTGCAATGTTTTTCCGAGGCATGTGCATGAGTCTTAAATTTGTGCATCTTAATGAAACTTGGCATTTCTTGATGTTGGACAGATTGTGGCTGGCTGTTTATGATAATTTTAGAGCTTAATTAAAAGCTAGAATGGTTATGAATTTGGATGATTAGTTAGGGTGTAAAGTGATTAAGGTTGAGAGCTAAAATTAGGCAACGATTGGAAGCTTTTGGGGGGCCGTTTGTGGAGATAATCTGGCATCTTTAACAGTACCCTAGAACAGTGAATCAAAATAAAGAATTTTGGCTCCATTTGTATCATGGAAAACAATTTATCAATAGAAAATGTTTTTCGAAGAAAATATTTTTTGAGGAAGATATTTTCTTATGTTTGGAATACATCGAAGAATTATTAATTTTCTTTTGATTTATAAGATTATAAGAAAATTTTAGACTATAAACACTTTATATTTACACTATTTAATGTTCAATATGAGAAAAATGCATTAAATTTGTATGGATCCCACCAATTGTCCACGACCGCCACCTGCTAGTGGTGATCGATGATGGATGTTAGTGATCAAGGATGATCGATAGTAACAAGTACTTAAATAGATATATGTTTGTTATTTTATATTATATTTGGATTAATTTATCAAAATTCGAAAAATGACTTTCTCTAAAAAAATGAAAAAAATCATTGATCAAGGAAACATTTTTTGTTGACCAATGTTCTTGAGCATGCCAAATATCAAAACATATGAAAATATTTTCAGAAAAATACTTTTCACGAAACAAATGGAGCCTTAGTTTAGGCTCTACGCTTGAACTTTATTAGGCATCACATTCATAGTTGCATTACACAATTCAGATGCATCATACTCAGTTGGTTGAATTGCATAACACAATTCAGAAGCATATAACTGCTGGAATATTTAACCCTGCATCAAGCATTACAAACTTAGGTATTTTAGAGATTTAAAACTAATCCTTAACTCTTAGGTTAAAGGACTTTAGAACTACTTTCACGCCTACAAGGATTGGACTCACAAACCAATCTAAAAAGGAATTAATGCTTTCCTGGGCTAAGAAGGACTCTAACAAAAAAAATAAACATAAAGACTTGTACCAAAAACTGGGGAGAATTTCTAGCAAAACTTGAATTTGCCAAATTGTCCTAAAAAATAAACCAGAGGCCAGCGGCTAGGTCATTTAAATAGACATATAAAATCAGAGTCTAAAAGGAGACATTCTCTAACACCCCAAATAAATTCTGCATGAAATCTACACCATGATTGCAGGTTGTTTGAGTTCCTCATCTGCATCCTTTCTAGTATATAGAAAATGTGTATTATGTTAATCTTCTTTGCAATTCAAAATAGTAGCTTTTTTCATTCTTCTTGCTTGGTGTGTTCCATTTTTTATGTCATCCATGATTGATTTGGCAGATGATGATGAGGAATATGAGGAGGTCGGTGGGGGTAAGAAGCTACTGGGATTTATGTTTGGGAATGTTGATAACTCTGGCGACCTTGATGTTGATTACCTTGATGAGGTGATCTTTCTTTCTCTCTTTTATGTTACTTATACTATTTACTATCTTTACATTCAAATGAAAGTGAGTAGCTAAATGTATGTGCCTATGTGCAAAGAGAGCAGATTCATTGTTCGTGTAAGTAATGAAAGACATCCTTCTACATTGAGTGAATTTGGTAAGATGTATTTGAGCTGTAAATTTATGGGGCATAGGTGGATGGGAAAAGAAGAGAACTGTGTTCCCGCTGACTCTTGATTGTGTGCTAAGTTACAAGTCAGTCAAATTCTATACGTTCATAACTAGAATATTACAAGATACATATTATTATTTGTTATTTCCTATTTTCCTTATTGGAGGTTTCTATATCAGTTTATTATGGACAAAGTTGTTCATCACTTTCTGTGAACATTAGGAAATATTTTTAGCATACTTTAAGTTGTGTTTTTTGGTTTCCCATTAAGTAATTTGGTTTTCGTTATAGGCTGATTAGGAATTTCAAGTCAATGCTCAAACTTTCAAACTTTGGTAGCCTCCCCCCCTTCCTTCTCCATCATCCATGCTTTCTCATGTGTCCTCAAGCTGTATTATGCATTCAATATTTGGTTACTTGTGTGATGAACATGTATGATATCTATTTTCCAGTTTCATATTATCACTTTGATGGTAAAATACTTATTTTCAGGACGCAAAGGAGCATCTTTCTGCACTGGCTGACAAGTTGGGTCCGTCATTGACAGATATCGATGTATGAAAATCTTAATAACAATTTTAGCTTTGCACCTCTCAATGTTTGCTTCAGGAATTTCTTAGTTTAGAAGTGGTCACCACAGATTGTTGTTTTGGGGTTCTGGTTGAGTTTTTCTTTTATGGGCACTAATCATGTTGCTTTTCTTTCAGTTGTCGATGAAATCAGTGCAAACATCAGCTGATGCGGCAGAACAAGGTGATGTCTGCCAGGAAAAACTATCTCATGCAGTTTTTGATGTTCTGTTAGTATGTTTGTTTCTTCGACTGATTAATTCATTTCTTTATTGTTTTGCTTTAATTCATCCTTTAATTAATGTTAAACTCTTAAAAAGGAAAATTTTGAATTCGAATTGGCTGCTTTAATAGTTTTGCATCCTAGAGCTTGGTCCAAATTGGGACTGACTTCTGTAGGTTCTGCTTTTGCGGAAGTTGTAAATTCATATATTTGTCATTCAAGCTTATGTGAAACACCTAGGAATTGGAAAACATTACTATTTGATGAGCAGGATACATTTTATACTGTTTGCATACACTGGCAAAAGAAATGGTGTCAAAAAGATAAAAGTTGAAGGAATCTGTTCATTACGGTCAAGTGGTGAGGCAGACATAAGCCACTGGGGTAAAGCCTAATGGCATGAAAAGTAGCAATCACTGGAGGACGTCAACTTGTCAAGTGTGTATAAGGAGAGTTAGGAAATAGGGAATAAACTGGTTGCAGTAAACCAGATGATATTTATTTTTAAAGGTTCCACCCCTCAAAGCATTATGCTTACAACTAGTCGTTCCATTCCCTAATTTATATGTGGATAGAGAGAGAACCACATTATATGGTCATCATCATTGTAGAAGAAAAGCTGGTGAAGCAGTTCAATGATCCTTATTCAAGTAATTCTGGTCTGTAATCTTATTTTCTGAATCTGGAGGGTTAAGAATTCGTTATTAAGGAGAAAATCCATTTATTTATATATTTTTTCAGTCCATCTCCACATTCTTGACATAAAGTTTATGTGCCTTTCCATTATTGTGCATTTAAATTTGGGTCAAATAATATCTTCTATCACATAAGCTGCTTTTCAGTGTGCAGTTGAAGTTGAAATGGAACTATTTAATCTATTTTTGCATTCAATCATTAAAAATATAAATAAAGCTCATATGACATGTTGATCTTTAACTCAGAGAGTTGATTATAATTAATGTATTTGGTTAAGTTCTTAGAATACTTAACAAGCACTGTGTTTGGTGGGCCTTATAAAAGCTAATGAGAAAGTTAACAGCAGGTAGTAGAGATAATCCTTTATCAAGGCCGTTATTAATGGGGGTGCCGCTTTCCATGTTAGCTCCAAGCTATCATTGAGTACATACTTGGACCTAGTTTCACCTCTGTTCTAGCTCAGCATTGTAGTCACTTTAGGTGAATGGATAGTATAAATTTTCATATGCTTTGTAAGATTATTGACCTATGCCCTCAGATTGGGAGTTGTATTATATTCCAATATGTTGATTTATGCTACATTCAAGATAACTTTTAGGTTGGGCTTGCTTAGTGAAATATGAAGGGAATATGAATTGGAATGCCACATTTTTGTGTTTTCTGCTGTCTTGAATATCTTGTAATTTGCCAATTATAGAGATTCTAAAAAAAATGTAGTGCCCCAAAAAAAAAATTATTACATTTAAAGATATGTTGGTAATCTTACCTAATTGCATCCACGATGCCAAAATGATATAGAGTAATGTTATATTTATATAATTACTGGCAAATGTATGCAACAGTAATACAGTATTGAGAATGCATTCTCCTTTGTTCTTTCTCAATAATATTTCTTTGCAAATAAAAAAAAATGTTGAGAATTTGATGCCTATAATAATCACATACCAAAGAAAAGTGATTCTGAGAGGCAAGACATGTTTGAACAAAATGCCAACCGAGATGTAAAATTTCTATACTCAGAATCTACAGCTCTAGTACTGCATAAAATGTTTGCCCTCGTGAGAAGCTTTATGTGAGAATGTTCTTATCTTTGTCATTGCTTGTCCATGGAGTACCATTTAATAAGATTCTCCTTGTCTTTGTTAATTGTGTTGCTTCCATCTTCTCGTAGAGGAGATCTCCCTATGAATACTGGTAAATGTTCATACACATTATATATTGTTGTTATGATGCATATCTCATTATTTAGTTTGGACTATTTTTGGGAGAGGATAAGGGCAAACAGGACTTGGCAAAAAGGCCTGATCAGATGTTTGTATGCATGCGGTGTAGTTTGCATATATGTTATAGTTTATTTGGTTGTCTATCTCTGTCCAATTATTCTGATTATGCGTTTATTGTTGATTTTTGCCACTAGATTATGATGCTAAAGCTGAAGATGCAGTTGATTATGAAGATTTTGATGAGCAATATGAAGGGCCAGAGATTCAAGCTGCTAGTGAGGAGGACTTTTTGTTGCCAAAAAAGGAGTATTTTTCTTCTGAACTTTCTGTGGCCGCATTGGAGTCTAAGACTTCTGTATTTGATGATGAAAATTATGATGAGGAAGAGGAGGTTGAAATAGAACATGTGGTTTTGGATAAAAAACCTGAAGTTCAAGGTATTCCTTTGGGCATATAGTGTTCTTTCATTCCATTTTTGAATTAACAATTCTTCATCATACTCTCTTTCCAATATTGTTCAATTCCATTATTTGTTGTCATTTTGTTTTCTCATGATAAATGTTTTTAGTGGCCTCAGGTATATTCCGGACTAAACATGTTAACTAATGTTGAAATTTAGGTCTGTGTTCTCTTGATTTTTAAAAGATTGGTGGCTTGGTGACTTGACTAAGTAAGCATGTTAATCATCTTGCCTGCTGGTAAATTGGTGCTTAATCCTTGCAAAACATTCTGGCATTTAACTTGATTCCTAAATATGCAAGCACCTTGACCTGTGATAAAAACATTTTAGGTCTTGTGAGTTTTTCATTGGGTTTGCTTGGGTATAAATTTGTTATGTGTGAAATCACCTCTGCTTGTTCTCAATGCCAATGTCTGGACCAGAGGGAACTTATTTTATTAATCATGTTATAGAATGAGTTGAACAGTATCTTAATGGTAAGAGTACAATTTTTTTTGGTACATGCTTTAGCAAAGTAGATTTGTTTTGACATCATTTAGTGGTTTTGTTTTTTCTTTTCTTTTTATTTTGTTTTCATCAATGTGGTCATTTCTCCTTTTCACTGCGGCGACCTGTGTTTATGCGCTCTTTGCTCAAAGCAGATGTATTCAGATCAGTACAATGTCCAAAAATCTTCCTATTATTATGTCTTTTAGGGTTTACAGAACATAAGTTTTAGTCAGTTTTGCGTCAGGCAGTAAATTGTTATTGAAATTGAACCTTATTTATGCCTATAATATTTTATTGATTTATAGTAGCAGAATTTTACTGAACAAAATTAGAATAAGTTTAATACTCAGAACTGCTATTATCCTAATAATCTAATGTGATTAGCTAATTTCGTTAAGTTTAATAGTTAGAAGTTGTTCAAATAATCTAATATGGTAGATAGATATAGTTGTTATATTTCAGTACTTGTTTTTCTATATGGCTTGGCTTGTTTCTGAAGTTTATACATTTGCCTGTCTTGAAAACCCACAGTTGTTTGGATTTACTGGGAAACATTTTTTCTGCCCTTGTTTTTGGTATATACTTTTTAAAATTTTCTCTCTTCCCCTTGGTATTATGAAGCAGTGGTTTCTTACTGTTAAGCCATTATATCACCCATCTTTCCAATATATCATGCATAAGTAGCTCAGAATCTCTTTCTCAGGTCAGCCGGATGTTGAAGTAGTTCCTGGAGGTGAAACATCTCCTACGCATGATGGCATGCAACTTGATTCCCTAGATACAGAAAATCTGGATGCTGACTTGGAAGAATTTGAGGAGGTCTGTTTGCAATTCTCCTGCTTTTCTACCTTCAAATATTTCATTGTTTTTGTATGTTGTTGTACCGGAGTTTAAAGTTATATTGATTGATCTTTATGACACATGTTGTTACAAATTTGGATCTTGGCATTTCTTGAACTTAATACTTAGAGTCAATACCATCATAATGATCAGTCCAGAAAGTTTCAATCTTTTTTCGATTTCTTTCGAGAACATAAATAGTATTACTTTATGAAATTTTATTAAAAAATAAGAAGTAAAAGAGAAAGGGAGCACAAGAAAACATTTATGGTATCAGCATTTAGTTTAATTTTGGTTATTGAATTATAACTGGATATTATTTTTCTAATATTATTGCTGCTTTCTTTTTTGAATGATTGATAAAAGACAGCAAGCTATAAATGTGTGTGGTCTTTCATCATAGTATTTGCTTAAAAGTTGAATAAATTGAGAATGAAGCTGTTTTTTGCTTGTCCAGACTCAAATTTTTCATATTCTATGCTTCCATCTTATGTTTAATCAGGAGAAATCAGATGCTGAGGAGGAGCCTCCAAATGGTCAAGGTTCCACACCACTGCCTATTTTGTGTGTAGAAGATGGAATTGTGATCTTACGGTTCTCAGAAATATTTGGGATCCATGAGCCCTTGAAAAAAGGGGAAAAAAGAGAGCATAGATATCCCATTTTCAAAGGTACATCTTCTAGCTTATACATTTAGTGGAGTCTCAATATTTGTCAGCTTATTATATAATTGTCAGAATGGATGATTGGATATGACATTTTGAGATATATGCATTTGCAATATGTACTTTTGTTATCTTGCTTCTCTTTAAGTGGTGTAACATTTTGGGTCATCTCTTATGTGGTCTTGTTCTTGGAATGAGCAAATATAATAGTTTATATATTAACTATATGATTTGATTTCTCTTAATGATTTGTTTTGATATTCTCTTTTTTTGCTTCTTTTTTCTTTTCCAGAGAAGTATAAATCTATGGATGTTTCTGATATGGTTGAAGAAGATGAGGAAGCATTCTTAAAAGGCTCTAGTCAAGTGTTTCTGTTGAACTCTCTTGGAAGTCAATATGATGTCTCTGTATTTAATGATGATGACTCAGAATTAGGAAAATTTGGCGGTGTGCTAGGGTCAGTTCAAACTGAGGAACAAAGGAGGAGCTCTTGTGTTAGTGCAGAGCCAATGAACAAGGATTTGTCAGTAAATCTTGCCACGGGATGGCAATCACCTTTAAGTTCAAACTTCTACCCTCTTGATCAGGAAGATTGGGAAGGTAGAATTCTCTGGGACAATTCTCCTGCTGTTAGTGACAATTCTGTCGAGAGTTGTGACTTATCAGGACCTGACGTGGGGGATTCGTTTATTAAAGAAACAAAACAAGAGAGTCAGCCACAAAATCTTCATCCACAGCTCCCCATGCGGGCAGATGAGAAAGATCATATTGCTTTCCTGCATAGCTCTCCTGTCATTGTGGAGTCATTTAGCTTTGTAGATTCTTCAGGATCTTCTGACATTCCATTATCAGAGAACAGATGCCATCCACAACTTTTGAGGTTAGAATCTCAGTCAGAGGAGAAATATTCTCATGTTGATGGTAGAAGAGAGAACAATGCGGTTGAAATTTTCCAAAATGATGCTTTAAGGCATTTCAGCAAACTCACATTACAAAATAGAGGCATGATGGAAGGATCTTGGTTAGATGAGATAATATGGGAACCCCAAAATGCTCATAGGAAACCTAAGCTAATTCTTGATCTTCAAGATGAGCAGATGCTTTTTGAAGTTTTGGATAACAAGGATAGTAAATCTCTTCAGCTTCATGCAGGGGCAATGATTATAACACGATCTGTGAAGCCCAAGGTTTCAGCGGAGCTATCTGTTCATGGATACAATCCTGGTTGGCAGTTCAACATTGCCAATGACAAGTTCTATATGAACAGGAAAATTTCTCAGCAGTTGCAATCAAATTCTGGCAAGCGAAGTGTCTATGGTACCAAGGTCCATCATTCAGCACCTGCAGTTAAGCTGCAGACAATGAAATTAAAGTTGAGCAAGTAAGACTGAGTGCATTTTTTCAGTAGTAGTGATCTTATAAAATGTTTCATATGCAAATAGAAGTTCTTTAATTCCATATACTATAAAAAAAAATTTGGATGCTGTTTGTTTTTTAATTTAATCATTATTGTTACAGCTTTACATTATATAAAGAAATGCATTGTCTATTATTCATCAAATTCAACCATGCAAGAGAAAATATGAAGCTGGAAGATCCCTTTCAAACCCCTCAAATTAGAATCTTTCATTGGGAATATGGCTGCATTTGATGCTGGAGTCATTTCTCACTAATTGGTTGAACTTTGGGAGGAATGAGAATTGGTCTAATGCATAATTGTCAAAATCGCGAGTTAACTCGTACGATTTTACGAGTCAAAATCATGTGAACGATTTTAATCTTACATAAAATCGGATGTGTGGTAAAATCGGGTGAAATCGAGTGTTGACTTGTTAAAATCGGTAAAATCGGATGAAATCAGGTAAAATCGGGTGTTGACTCATTATTATTTTTTTATTTTTCTATCTAATTTTCTACCTCTGTTTTTATATTATTTCTCCTATATTTTTCTCTAATTTTTCTTCCTTTTTTTATTGTTGGAATGCTTTATTTTCTCTCTTTTTTCTATTTTTTGTTGCTCAATTTTATATTATTGGGATTATACATTAATTGTTAATTGCCAATTGTAATTGACTAATCCTATATGACTGAAAATTAAAATTACCTACTACTGTTGGGAAGTAAAGATTTGCACAAAAAAATGACTTTTGAATTAGTGATAATATTAATATTAGTGATAATATTTATCATTATTAGTGATAATATTTATCATTATTAGTGATAATATTTGTGAAAATACTAATAATGAGTCTTTTGGTGGCAATGAATTTGAAGATGATGGAGATGGAAATAACAATGATGTTTATGCTAATGAAGATGAAGGAATTGATTTGAATAAAATGTTGATAACTTTTTTGAAATGTTATATTTTATTTTATGTAGTAGTTATTTGTATATTTTGTATTATTAATTTAAATGTTTAATAGATTTGAACTAATTTCTTTTAGGTATTTTAATGTTATGATATGAGATATGAACTTGAATTTTTTTATGAACATATTTTCTTTTGATCTTCTTAATGTAATTATGTGTATTAAATTTAAAAAATATCTTATTTATATTTTTATATATGTATAATTATATTTTAAAATGATATTTATTATGTTGTAAAATCTTACGATTTTACAATCCGATTTTACGATTTCGATTTTAGGGTCCTCTACCGATTTTAGAGTAAAATTTCGATTTTGACAACCTTGCTTATACCCTTCATCAAGAAATCTACTAAAACCAAGTGGTTCCGACTTGCTTCATTGTAGCATCTCAATAGATAAGAGCAAGATTGAAATTTGAGTTTTCTTAACCCAATCTGTATCGTGTAAGTGTAATCGTAATAAAACTATTTATCAACTAATTAAGATAGCAGCCTCATAACAATTTACTCAGTAAAACAGAAGAAAATAGCACTCATTTGAAGAAGACATTAACCATCACTGCAATAATGCATATAGCATGACAATACCTGATTAACTAACTGATTTTTAAATTTTTCAGGATGCAGCTTCCGCTCAGAGTGAAATGCATATGATACTTGAGCATCCATTCCTGCCAATAACAGAATGCACGTGTTTGTCATGTCAGATTTTATT
>CATIWR010015487.1:0-30078 GCA_949677035.1 Omphalea diandra | reverse complement strand
TCCTAAGCCTAAGGGCAAAGGGAAGGCTCCCTAAGGCTCTAGAGCTAATACTCAAAGAGCCAATCATGTTTATATGTATAACAAAAGGCATAATCATCCTGATAGAAAACCCTCTACCCCTACTCATCATATATGTCCATGCATGCATTCACATGATCATGATATGAGAAAGTCTCCTACTCATACTAAATTCATGCATAAGAGAATGACTAACAAGTCTAATCTCCAGTGCCATTATTGCATGAAATTTGGGCATGTCAATATACATTGCTTCATTAGGAAGGCTCACCTCAAGTTAGAGGATCCTTCAATCACTAGCCCTCTAGGACCCAAGTATGCTTGGATACCAAAGAAAAGGTGATTGACTCTTATTTTGTAGGGAAATATGACTACCACTAAAGCAAGTAATTGGCATATGGATAGTGGTTGCTCCAAGCATATGACCAAAAATAAAAGACTATTCACATCATTCAAAGAGAAAGAATGTGGAGATGTCACATTTGGTAACAATGCCAAGGGTAAGGTAATTGGCATTGGTACCATAGGTAAGGATGGTTGTTCATTAATTGATAATGTTTTACTTGTTAATGGCTTGCAACATAACTTGTTAAGTGTAAGTCAATTGTATAACAAAGGTAACAAAGTCACCTTTGATCCTAGGGAATGTCGAGTCATCACTCTATTGGATGATGAGGTGATTTTCAAGGGTGACAGGAAAGACAATACCTATTCAATTGACTTAGACAATTTGCTAACCAATCTTTTAGGTATCTTATGTCTTTGAGCAATGAAGTTTGATTGTGGCATAGAAGGCTTAGTCATGCAAGCATGAATCTTCTTCAAAGTCTATCCAAAGGAAAGTTAGTGGAATGACTTCCCAAGTTAAATTACTCTAAAGACAAGACATGTGGTCCATGTCAAATGGAGAAGCAACACCATGCCTCTCATAAAGCCAAAAATGTTGTAAGTACATCTAGACCACTTCAACTTATCCATATGGACTTAATAGGACCTACTAGAAGTGCTAGCTTAGGTGGAAAGCACTATGCACTAGTCCTTGTGGATTACTACTCTAGATTTACTTGGGTATCTTTTCTAACTCATAAGAATGATTCTTTTGATGCTTTTCAAAAGTTTTGCAAAAAGGGTTCAAAATGAAAAAGGTTACTTCATTTTCTCTATTAGAAGTGACCATGGAAAGGAATTTCAAAATGAATTATTTGAAAATTACTTTTTAGAGAATGGAGTTTTTCATAATTTTTCAACTCTTAGAACACCACAACAAAATGGTGTTATAGAAAGAAAAAATAGAACTTTAGTTGAAATGGCTAGGACAATGCTCAATGAGTATTCTTTACCAAATTACTTTTGGGCCGAAGCTATTAATACCTCATGTTATATTGCAAATAGAGTTTTCAAAAGACCCATTCTCAATAAAATCTCTTATGAGCTTTGGAATGGTAAAAAACCTAAAATTGCAGACCTAAGAGTATTTGGATGTAAGTGTTATATTTTAAAAACCAATGATAATCTTGAAAATTTTGATTCCAAAACTAATGAGGGAATCTTTTTAGGATATTTCACCTCAAGTAAGGCATATAGAGTCTTTAACAAAAGTACAATGGCATATGAAGAGTTTATGAATGTTGTTTTTTTATGAATCTAGTAAATTTGATCTTGGAAAAGGTAGTTTTATTGATGATCTTGTAGATAATCTTGGAAAACTGGAATTGAAAGATACTACAAGAAGAGATGATAAAGAATCATCAAGGATGGAAGGAGAACCACAACATCAACAAGAAGAAGAACCAAGACAAGATCTACCCAAAGATAAGAGATTCTCCAAGTATCACCCCAAAGACTTGATCATTGGTGATACATCAAAGGATGTAAGTACTAGGTCTCAACTTCATCCTTTATAGATAACAATCTTGCATTTGTTTCTCAATTAGAGCCAAAATCAATTGATGAGACCATTGAAGATGAACGTTGGGTACTTGCTATGCAAGAAGAACTCAACCAATTTGAGAGAAACAAAGTATGGGAACTTGTCCCTAGGCCTAAAAATCACCCAATTATAGGTAGTAAGTAGTGTTTAGGAACAAGTTAGATGAGCAAGGTGCATCACTAGAAACAAGGCTAGATTGGTTGCCAAAGGATACAACCAAGAGGAAGGCATAGACTATGATGAAACCTTTGCCCCCTAGCAAGATTAGAGACCATTAGGATACTCTTAGCATTTGCATGTCATATGAATTTTAAACTTTTCCAAATGGATGCTAAGAGTGAATTTTTAAATGGCATCATTGAGAAGGAAGTTTATGTTGAACAACCTCCCGGTTTTGAATCACATTATTTTTCTAACTATGTTTTTAAATTAAAAAAAGCCTTATATGGTTTAAAACAAGCTCTAAGAGCTTGGTATGAAAGGCTTAGTTTGTTTCTTTTACAAAATAATTTTGAGAAAGGAAAGGTTGATACTACACTATTTGTGAAAAAGCACAAGCATGACACTTTAATTGTCCAAATCTATGTTGATGATATTATCTTTGGTGCTACTAATGAATCTCTTTGTAAGGATTTTGCTAAGTGTGTGACTGGGGAATTTGAAATGAACATGATGGGAGAACCAAATTCTTCCTTGGTCTACATATCAAGCAACTTAAGGAAGAGATTTTCATCAACCAAGCCAAATACACAAAGGAAATGTTAAAGAAATTTGGCATGGAAGGATGCAAGGTAGCAAAAACACCAATGAGTAGTACTATCAAGCTAGACAAGGATGAATTGAGTACGGTAGTAAATGAAAAGAGATATCGAGGTATGATCGGATCTCTACTTTATCTTACTACTTCTAGGCCAAATATAATGTTTAGTGTTTGTATGTGTGCTAGGTTTCAATATTCACTTAAAGAGTCCCATTTGAATGCTGTTAAAAGAATTTTCAAATACTTATATGGCACAATTCACTTAGGACTTTAGTATCCTAGGAACTCTTCATTTAGCCTACTAAGGCATTCGGATGCGAATTATGCAGGTAGTCTTTTAGATAGAAAAAGCACTTCTGGGACTTGCCAATTTATAGGAGAATGTCTAGTCTCTTGGTTTAGTAAAAAAGCAAGTATTGATTGCCTTGTCTACCACGGAAGCCAAGTATGTGGCGGTGGGTTGTTATTGCACCCAAGTTCTTTGGATGAAACAACAATTAAAGGACTTTGGTAAAGTAATTGATCACATTGCTATCAAATATGATAATAGTAGTGTTATTAATCTTTCAAAGAATCCCATCCAACATTCTAGAAGTAAGCACATAGATATTAGGCATCACTTTCTTACAGATCATGTGCAAAAAGGTGATGTTGTGTTAGAATTCATTGACACTAATCATCAACTTGTAGATATTTTCACTAAACCTCTAAATGAAGAAAGGATGAACTTCATTAAAAGAGAATTGGGAATGCTTGATGGAAGTTCCCTCAAGTGAAAATTCTTGCTTGATCTTATGTTTAAAATATGTTATGAGTGATATATTTGTTTGATGATTGTTATGAATGGTTTATTATTCATTTCTAGTGGATCACAAATTTTTTTAAAATTTTTCATTCTTATCCTTGCTGATTCGCAATTTGTGGTCACTATTTCTTCTTCACGGTCGCAAATTACAAGTCAACTTTACCCGGCTATCAAATGTCAATTCGCGATCGCGAAAATCACTCTCCACCGTGAATTTTGTTAGATTTTCAAATTTGTAACCATTAGGACGCGCATTCCCGGAAAAAATTTATCCGTTACTCACATTTTTCGAAATTCGCAATTGCGACTGAGGAAATTGCGGACGCGAATTAAAGTAATCGACTTACATTTATGAGATTTGATTGTCAATCGTTTCCAACCTTTCATTTAATCCATTTCTAGTCGTTTATAGCCGTTGGATATTACTTTTAATCCTATAAATACCCCCTTAAACAGTGTTTTCACCACAACTTTAATATACAAACCTCAAAATCTCCTAATCTTTCAAATCTTCTCTTAATTTCTCAAGCATTCTTCATGGCACCAAAGAAAGCATCCAGAGCAGACAAGGGTAAGGGAATAGCACAACCCTCTGCTCCTCCTTCCCTCTTTAACATGAAGGAAGTCACTCGCGAAGAAAAGGAGAGGTACAAAGCCAATTTCTTCAAAACCATCCTCCCTAATAAGATTTCATCTTCATTTCTGCTAGAGTCCCTCAGACTCACCAATAAAATTTGAGCATTCCTGTCCAACCTTGGGTGGAATGACTTTATCTTTCAAGCGAAATCCGGATACGAGGAGATAGTTTGGGAGTTTATGTGTACGATTCAATTAAGCCGTAAAATGGAGTCTCTAGCGGGACAGTACGTTATGACATTTTGTGCCTTCGATGATCCCTACTTCATCACCTTTGAGTAGTTGTCCAGCCTCTTTACTCTTCAAATTGGTGAGCACATTCTTTTTGTCATTGCTGCTCTCGATGTAATTTATCCAGAGTTTTGGGCTGAGATTTCTATAGAGGCTAAACACGACCTAAGGTCTTCTTTGGCAAAGCATATCAAGACTTTGCCCTTCTGGATTCTCTACTGAATAATCACATTCTCCATCAACACCAGGGGAGATGGGAACGAAAAAGTCTCGCAAAAGGATCTTGTGTTCCTCTTCTGCCTTGTAAAGAACAAGCCTATTCAGATCGGCAAGTATCTAGTGGATTAATTGATTCACATGAGCACTAAGCCGAAGAGTCAATTCTTGCTCCCATTGCATGTCACCACCATTTACCATTTTGTGGGTGCTCTAGACGAGGAGAAGGAAAAACTTGTCACCAAAAAATATCTGCCATCACAAAACTTTTTGGATCTCACCTACCTCGTTAACGCCAAGGCAATACATCCTGACTCCTATGCCTATCTGCTTGGCGCTTATGGTGCACATCGAATGGAGAGCTCTCACACATCTAAAAGGAAGTGCCTCCACCTTGAAGAGGTTCCTTCTTCTATTCATTCTCCACCAAAGCCAAAGGCAAAAGTATCCCTCTCCACCATCAACAGCAAGCTTAATAAGCTTATGTGGATGATACAGAGACGATCTCTATTCCTCTCCCACCTCCACAGCGACATGGTGGATCTTCAAGAAAAACTTGAAATTCCTCCCTACCACTTCCCCGACTTCATGAAATTTGATGATACACAAGATAGGGATAAAGGTGTGGAAGATGAAGATGAGGCTGAAGGTGGCATCCAAGAGCACGAGGATGACTTGTCTGGATATGATAGTGATTCTCCAGTCCTTTAGATTTTAGGTTTCTCTTAGTACTTTGTTTTTTCTTTGTTTACTTTTTGTAATCAAACATGTGATCCCACATTTAGTATATCTATAAAAGTTTGTTCTTTTTTGCATATTTGTGTTAAGCAATTACTTTTATCTTTATGATTAATGTTTGTTCCTTACATGTTTTTACTTCTTACTCATACTTATGCTCCTTAATCATTTCTGCCTAAAAATTCCCTTTAATTATCTTTCGTCTTATCTAACCTTTTTGATCTTGCCAAAGGGGGAGAAATAAGATAAGATAAGATATGAGTGAAAAATTATCCAAAGGAGAGATAACTATTTAAGGGGGAGTGAGTTCATAAGTTGAGGGGGAGCAACTAAGAAGCAGCAGAGCAACTAAGAAGCAGCAACTTAATGCAACTTAACTTCACACTGAGAAATCTTTGCTAAGCTATGATTCAATTTTACTTTTTTGCACTTATTTTTCACTTTGGATCAATCTAGGTTGTCAAAATCAAAAATAGGGAGATTATTGGACTAGGATGGTTAATCCTAAGTCTATAACCTCTTTTAATCTTGACAAAAAAGATTGATCATCACTAATATTTCAAATAAGTGTTGATTTCGTAGAAATATATAAATCTCTCAAGAAGAGATGAAAGGAGTTATTAAACTCCAAAGTAACATGTAAATCGCGACCGCAATCCATGATTCGCTACCGTGACTCATGTTAAGACATGCTGAAAATCAGGCAGGCAAAATCACGAAGCCATTCTCGGTCGCAACCCATGCAAAAGAAGGAGCCTAATTGTGACAGTGGAATTCGCGGTCTGTATCACGACCGTGACTTTCAAAAACTCTAAGACAAGGATTAAGTTCACCATCACAGCTTGACAAGTGTCCCAAGTAACTGTTGGAAGTCAAAAAACACGATGGGCACTTATTGGTAGCGACCGCGAACCCAAAGAAGAAGATGAGCACTTTTGGTAGAGGAATTCGCGTTCATAGTCGCATCTTGTACAAGATAAATCACGACCACTACATTTAAGAGCAGGTGAAAGGCAACAACTATATTTTTTTCTAGTAAACTAATCAGAAGCTGCCACGTGGACTAGTCATTAGACACAAACAGGATTTTCCTTATGAAATTTGGAAATCGCGACCACGAAGGAGCAGTAGCGACCGTGATTTCATCCTGATAAGCATTTAATGCAGAATCTACCTAGCATGTCTCAAAGATTTGATAAGTTATGATCTGTAACGTCTCTTTGGTGAAGTTTGGATATAAATACACCACCAAACAGCCATGAATAAGATTGCTAAGGAATTTATTACAAGTAATTAAAGCTCTCAATCTTTGCTACTCATTTCCTTCATTTTCCTTATGAAATTGTAATTGTTAGGTGTGAGCATTAAACACCAAGTTATAAGGTTGTAGTGTTAGCCTACTAAAACACTCTAAGAAAGGTTTAAGTGTGAGCCTAGTGAAACACTTAAGTGAGATTGTATGTTAGCCTAAAAATACATTATTGTAAGGTTGTGTGTGAGCCATCAAAACACAAGTTGTACAAGTTGGGTGTGAGCTTGAAAACACCTTGAGATAGTGAAATACCCAATTGGTTAATTGGGGAGTGGACGTAGGGTTAATTATACCCCAACCAGTATAAATCGGTCGTCTCCATTCTACTCTTTCTTCTTCCCTTTTCTTTGTTTTTTGAAATTTTATACACCAATTCAACCCCCCTTCTTAGTGCCTAGGGATAACAGTGAACATGATAGATTTTAAGGAAAGAGTTTTGGAGCTTTTATTAGAAAAATGTGTGATGAGTTATGAAAATATGCATGAGAACACTTAGTCGATCTAGTTAATAAAGAAGAAAGGAATAATTTAATATGAACTATTGTTCCTTGCTAAAAAAGGATTTAGATCTTCATTATCAGAGAATCTCAAAAAGGTATTATCAGTTAAGTGGATGGTCAAATCCAAATTTGAAGCAAGCCTTCATTGTTCTTCTTCTTGAGTCTCGAGCAACATCAATGCAATCTCCGATTCAACAAAAAGGCAAAACGATGAAAGATATGTCTTTTGGAGAAATTTACCAGATCATGATACAAGCCTTGGAAAGATTGTGTGGGCATCGAAAGGTTATTGTCCAGATGTTGGATAGACAGAAAGATTCTGCTATAAAAATGTCATGCGAGAGACTAGATTTAATGATAAAGTGCAATGGTGATTCAAAGAACTGTCATTACCCTTCAAAGAAGAAGAAGCACTATTTTAAGATGAAAGGATCCAAAAGATCTTTAAAGAAGAAATGGTGTTTTTTCAAGAAAAAGAAGTTTCGTAGGAAAAGGAAGTCTGACAGATGTTATCTATGTAGGGAAAAAGGGCATTATGCAAAGAACTATCAAAAAAGCCAAGGCAAGCACTGAAGATGATTCAACAGATCAAGATCTCCATAATTATTGATATAGATGATGTTGACATTAAATCCTTTTTTTCTATTGATGATAAAGCTTCACTAGAAATAGTCTTTGGTATACAAGATTTCTCTTCTTTAAAAGACGAAATAGAAGAACAACATGCAGGACATTTCCATGCAATCAATTCTATGACTCTTTTGTCTTACTCTTCTATGCAATTACCAAACCATATAGAGATTGAAGAAGGTTATCCTGTACCTTTAGCATATGTTCACATTATTCTAAAAAAGTATGCCAAGCCTATCAAAGCAGTTGCATTCTTGGATATAAGAGCTCACTTGTCCATGCTAAACCCTAAAGTTTTGCCTGTAAGACACTGAAAGCCTCATAACAAATATTTCAAAGCTACCAATGAAGAAATATTTCATACTAGCCTGATCATAACCAAACCCATCACTATTCAGCTCTTTCCTAGATGTTAGATCCATACCAAGCTTTTGGGCTCAACCTTACTTGATAAAGACTTACTTATCTTGGAAACTCTCAAAGTTAAAAGTCCTTCCGAAAGGGCTCAAGTTCAAAAACTATTTCTAGCCTTACACCTCGGTAAACTCCCTATTCATGGCCCAAACCCTTTCAACCTAGGTACCAACAGCCTTTATTATAATCCAACAAGACATCTAAACCCACTATTGTCCAAATAGCTATACATAATTCCTAGGCTAACATCCAAGCCCATTATAGACCAACCCATATTTCTTCATCTCCTTACCCTTTAAACAAAATGAAGACATAAACCTCACTAAAGCAACCCATCCATGAATGAGTCTAGAAGATCTAACTTTGGCCTATCAAGAATATTCTCAGCTTATAGCCTAAGGAATCATTGAGCCTACCAAGTCGAATTGGGCTTGCCAAGCATTCTATATAAACAAAAGATCAAAATAAGTTTATGGGAAGAATCAATTAGTGATTAACTATCAACCTTTAAATTACTTTTTAAAGGATGATAAATTCCCTCTTTCAAATCCCACAGTTCATGAGAAAGGCAAATCCACTAAAACATATGCTTAAAAAGAACCCCTACATAGAAAACAGATCAGATAACATATATTAAGTTTCTTAAAGCAGAAATACAAGATTCACCACCACTTCAGATTGCATCCACATGGAAAAGGATATTGCATAGAAACGCAAGTGATCAGTACTAGGGTGCAATTCTCTTA
This sequence comes from Omphalea diandra, assembly GCA_949677035.1. Lineage (NCBI taxonomy): Eukaryota > Viridiplantae > Streptophyta > Magnoliopsida > Malpighiales > Euphorbiaceae > Omphalea > Omphalea diandra. The sequence goes on along the minus strand of CATIWR010015487.1, from coordinate 21,142 downwards.
AAAAAAAAAAAGACAAGCAAAAAAGAATTGCTTATGCTAGTGGAAAATTCAAGGATTCATAACTCCATTACCACTCGACTTTCAAGGAGATATTGGCAGTCAAAAATGGAATAAAGAAATTTGAATTCCATCTGATTGGACACCATTTTACAGTTCTTATAGATTGTTCCTCTTTTCCTAAAATGCTTGAATTCAAGGGAAAAAATTTGTCACACCCTTAGTTACTTCATTGAAAGATTGGTTTAGCAAGTACACGTTTAAGGTTGAACATATAAAAGGGGATAAGAACTTGATCCCTGACTTTCTATCAAAGCCTCAAACAATCTCTTTTATCCACAAAGAACAAACCATTCCACTGATCTTTATGTCTTCCTCAGCTCTTCCTCTTTCACTCTCTTACCTTATTTGAAATATAAAGAACATCCATAAGTCTGATTTCCTATAACTTACGCATGGCTTTCTCATCTTGCCAAAGAATAAGTCTTGGTCTACAAATCCCTATTAGTAAAAATGTTTAGACCTGTCTTCCTGGATATATTGGGTTTTCACCCTAAATACCCATTTTTGAAAATCTACTCCTTTTCAAATTTCTCAAAAGGGAATGAAGGTTTATGGTCATAGCTAGAATAGTTTCCTACATTTATATGGTATTTTTATCACCTGTATACCATAGCAGTTAAAGTTCACCTTTATCATCTCTAGTCCTTCCTGACATAAAGAAGGAGAAAAATAAGGAAGAATCAACACTAAGTCACTTTTCTTAAATGGTTCTAATCACTAGACTAGTGGATTTCTACTTACCATGTCCAATTCAAATATTTTGAACCTCAAATAGCTTTCCACAAAAGGGTCATTTATACCCTTCATAGACCTTGTCTAGTAGAAACTTCATGCACAGGAACAAGACTAATAATGTGTTTCCATTTTTATGGAGAAAATTAGTTCTCACTCTATGATGCACTAGACCACCATGAACAATCTGGGAATTTCAAAGATTCATGTGTGGACAAAACAAAGTAGTCCTAAGAGAAATATGGTCATCCTTATCTAAAGATGCCCCATGGAATTTCTTACCAGCTATATATAACAAAGAGCTTATGGAAATCAAAAGAAAATGGCTTGAGACACCTAGGCCACAATGTCTCTAAAGTGATTTGACTGAAAAAAGAATATATTATATATCCAAACTTGCATGACCCATTTGACTACCATATGAGACATAAGGACCCAATAGACAAAGACTCCATTTATAGTGATGACTCAAAGTACCACAATATGAACATGTCTTCATCACATGAGTCGATAATTAAGCGATTATCAATTGTATTATCCACATGTAAAATAAGTATTAAAAGATGTCTCAATAGTGCTTGTAACAATATGGCATGTGAATGCTTTACTTTTGTGTGTTGTTTTTAGTTGTAAAAGATTAGTTAAAATCTTATCTCTTGTACTATGAGTGTCTTTGCTCCATCTATATAAGAAGCATCAACCATGAGTTTCTAAAATATTTTGTGTCTAAAGTTATACATATATCAGTAGTCTTTTCCTCTCTCTTTAGATTCGCCATTTGTTACTTGTTTTTCCATATATGGAGTACTAAGAGAACAAGTGCTTTGTTAAGGACTTGGTGATGTCCATTGTTGTTAGCACTAGTCATAATTATATTCCATGCATGCTATAAATTCTAATAAGTATTCCAAAAGAATCATTTTTTAGAAGTCCATGGTTAGGTGCTTTAAGTACATAAGGTTTGCAAAGAATCCTTAGGATTTCCCTTACAAAGATAAATATTTGAATGACCCTACCTCAATGGTTCATTGTAAAAGGTCCTTATAATTATTTTCTGAAAATAGGCATCATGGATCTCTTCAATTACATAGTTCAACAAAAAAGGTTCTCTCATATTCTTTTTTGGAAATTGAATTACTAGACATTTTACATTAGGGTATAAGGTTGTTTACGAAGAGAACCAGTTGTCCAAATATCTAAATCTAAATATTTTGATTCATAAGATTTCCAAAGTTCTCTTCATAAAAGATTTTTCCAACTACCTCCATTCTATTATTTTGGTTTATGAAATTTTTTTATATATTGGATTTTGTATAATCTTACTTTTTTTTTTTGACATTTATCATTCTTTTCACTCCATCTTTTTTTCATTTTGTTTCTCCTGAGTTCGAACATTCAAAGGTCTATATAATTAATGAACTAGTTAGTTCCTAGTCTAAAGAATATTTAGATAGAGGTAAGGCATTTAGATAGTAAAGGTTTAGCTCAAAAGTTTCCCATTCTTTTTAATTCCTAATAACTGGCCAAAACAAAGTAGTATCAATGAATCTTGGTTATGGCTTAAATTGATTTGAAGAAAGATGTATTTGAGATCATGTTTATTCCCTATGAAATTCTCTTCTCTCATTTTTTTTTTTATTTCTTACATGTTTTCTCTCCAAGAGTTGTATCATGTCTTTGACCATGCCAAACTTACGTAACCAAAGAAACATTTAGAACTAATACAAGAAATGTTCATGTATCAAGCGAAGGTAAAGAATCAACAATGAAAACATGGCATATTAAGGAGCATATTAAGAATTTTAGCAAGCATATATCTATATATAACCATCATCCTTTTCATCTATCAAAATCTAATAGGTGAACTGAAGTGGAACTTAGAAAGTGCCTAGTGAATGCTTGATTTATTTGGCGTAGATATCCTCTATAGGTTGACTCATATTCATTCATGGGTTTCAGGATTTGTCAACAATGCCAGGACTAAAAGAAATTGATTCATTGTGGAATTAATTTCAACAAAAAATGTTAACGTATGATGTATATTATAAATGTTCCATAAATAAGTAAAACCAAATATATTGTATTAAACATGGAAATGAATACATCATTACTTTTTATACAAGGTTCACACTATAAAATCCAATATACTTTTTGAGACAACAAAAGCAAAGAAAGAGGGCTTTTTAATTAAGGTTGTAAAACTAGGAGTTCATTCCTTTTTCTTCTTTCTTTGTACATGTATTCACATGTAATAATGCAAGGAAATGATAGGATGGCTCAGGTGTTTTTTAGCATCAGGTTAAAAGTGGGAAAATTTACTAATAGAAAGATAAAAAAAAAGGGTTAAAATCAAAAGGTGTTTGGTTTATGTTCATAATAACTTTATTTAATTGTACAAGACATTAGCAAATTTAATACATAAAAGGGGCATTTTATTTTATCAAATAGTCAAAATACATAGTTAACCTTAAAACATATATTATAATGAAATTAAAAGCAAAAGATACTTCTAGACTTCTATCAAATATTCTTCCTTCCTTTCTAGACATGCCAGATACATGCACTTATTTATAATTTGGATTCCACATTGACAATGCCTTTTTTTTTTTAACTATACAAAGTATCATGACAACTAGAGGTTTAAATCTCATTTCTTACTATGGACTGATTTATAGACCATGGTGCTCTTAAGATTTTAGCAAGATTCAATATTTCTCTAGACTATCAATATAACTATTATTTTAGAGTATATAAGATCCTAAATCTTATGTTGAAGGTGTCCACACTCATTGCTAGAATGACTAACCACTTGGTGGAAGTTAAAAATGATATCAAGTTTATAGGTTCTAATGAGTGGGTTTGGTGGTAAACAAGAAGATAAAGGTTGAGAAAGCCTTCTTTTCTTTAATCTCTTTAAAACTTCTAACATATACATCCTTATATCAAAAAAAACTCCCTAGATGATTTCCTAATGTTACACCTTTTTATGACCCTTTACTATGGGACATAACCTTCCATTTAAAAAGTTATTTATTTATCAAAAGTGAAAATTAAGCTATAGGTTTAGGTGTTGTTGACTATACTGGTAGACATGTTATTTAGATTGGTAAGGAATAAAGTAGTGTATATGTTCGGTACATTGAGGTTACTACTTTTTGGGATACCAATTTTCCCATCAATCACATTAGTTGTGATAGTTAGATCATAGCTTGAGTCCCTTAGCTTATTACCTTGGCATAGTTTGAGTCGCACTAGTTAGACCATCCTGAACCACCCTTTAAAGCTCTTCTTTGATTAGATCTCTCTATATCTTTTTTATTAGATCTCTCTATATCTTTTTCTCCTATATAGGATAGTCAGATATCTTGCCTTTTACAATGCTTTATAGGACATCAAAAATTTTTACCACTAAACTAATGACTAGATCTCTAAATTAATGTTTCAGATGGTTTGCATTTACTCAACTAGAACGTCACAAATTACTTTTTGAACCTCTTTTTTACTAAATTCTCTTATACCTTTTGTTTTTATTTTCTACACTTACTTTCTCTTAACATGATTAATTTTAACGTGGTTACTTTTAGACTAGATGTTAGACTCCTTTAAACAAATTGATTTTCTTTTCAACCCAAAATGGTTTATAAAGAACTATATAGTTATCAAAATAAGAGTTTGTCATGATGATGTATACACTATACATGTATGTATGGGATGCAATAAAACATGTATACATAATTTCAAACAATATCATACAAATTTCAAGTTAGACTTCTAACCTTATATCATCAACACATGAGGTATAAAGGCTCTTCTAGGGATAGTTAGTCAATCTATCCATCAGTAAGAGATTATCAGATTTGTATGCTCTCTCATTAGTGAATTCTAAGATTAATAAAATAACAATTGTGCCAAAAATGTAAAGAATCAAGTGAAGATGTAATTCATTTTTCTTTTTTTTTCTTAATTTTTTCCTTTTAATTTTTCAATTTTTTTCTTTCATTTCTTCTCTCAATTCTTTCTCTCATTACATTCTTTACTTTTAGTCAATAAGTATGAATTTTTCTATCAATCATATAACTTAACCAAATGTAAAAGTTAAAGTTTTGAGTCTCCTATTCTAAAGATCTAAGTTCCTATATGGACTTTAGTTGAACAACTAGTATAAATAGCTCCTATGAATATAGGAACTCAACATTTCTATTTGATATACCTAAAGCTATGAGCCTCACAAGTTATATAACCAATGCCCTTCTCCCAAGAATAAATGAAACCTAAGTGTCCATAATATGGCAATACATGCTAATTAGATAGTTCATGCACATAATAAGTGTTGTAAATGCAATAGTATGCAACAAAGTGAATGCAATATTATACTAAAATTAATAATTAAGCAAGAACAAAAGATGATGTAACATCAAGAGTCAACTTTTCTATCTTCAATGGAGTCATCACTATGCATTGAGATTATTGTCATACCCAATTTAGTGAAAGGATTCTTACCACATCAAAAACTGGGGATTTCTCAAGCATCAGAGGCTTAAGGAAGAACCTAACTAAAATACCATGGAATCAGCCTTGAAGAAGTATAAAAGGAGTCTCTACCTAATTTTATAAAAAGGTTGAGAAAAAATTATTTTATCATTTGACAAATAAAAAAAATGAATAGCAGGTTGGACATCTCTATATAAACCTCCAACATCCATATTATTGCTTTAAAGTTTGGTTCAAGAGTTGGATATGCCCTAAGAAAGGTGTTAGGCATCTTAGAATGCCTAAATATTTGTCTGGCCTCCATGAAATCATCTTTTATTTCACTAATTGATTGTTAATAGTTATCTAATTTTAGTTCATTAACATTCGTCATAATAATATAACAAGTAGGATTCATAATATGTAGATAAAACACAAAGCACAATACTTAATGTCACAAAACTTATAGGGATTCAAAATAACAAAAAAAGGGAGAATATCCTATCTAATGCCAGAAAAGCAAATAAAATATGCATAAATAATAAGATATTCATAATAAATAGTGATACATCAAATCATATTAGAGGAATAATTTAAACATTATATCATATAGATTCATTAAAAGAATATTCACAAAAAAGATTTTCATGCTAAGTTTCATACCTAACTGGTCTAAGTTTATCAATTTTACAATTTAGTCCATATGTTATAAATAAATATCATAGCATATATCATAGATAACTATTCTAAATATGCTAGAGATCTTACAAAGTACACAGAACATTAGGTTATGTAATTTAATCGATTTCTAGCCATTTTAAAGACTAGTTCCATTATTATGTTGATTAAACAATAACATAAATAACTTAATTTCTATATTTTGATTATCTAATTCAATAAAATATCATAATAGACAAATTAAAGATGTTTTCACATATTCAAATAATATTTACAACTATGAATAGAATAGGAAGTTGATAGATTTATTTAGACCCTCACGTCATACCTATATGATTTTTCTTGCTTTGATGTGCTCATGAAACAATCAGATTTGCCAAGATCTCATAAAGATTCTCTAGTCATCTTATAGTGTAATTCCTTAATTCAGTCTCTCTTTATTCCTTTCTCTTTTTTTCTCTCTTTTTTCCTTTCCGTTCCTTTTTTCATCCTTTTTCTTTCCTTTCCTTTGCTTGATCTCTCCTTGTCTCTCTCTCTATTTCCTTTCTCTCTCTTTTTTTGTCGAAGTCTCATTCTCCTCCTCTTTTTTTATATATAATAAGGAGGAACTTGTTCATAAATTCTAAAGGAACTATTTGCATTCCTTTAGAACTCAATTTAGATTGACTCAAATCCATCAGGTCTGTTGGCCCTTGGCACCAAGAAGGGGGGTTGAATTGGTGTATAAAAATTAAAACAAGAAGGGGAAAAGAAAAATATAGTAGAAAGGAGACAAACAATTTATAGTGGTTCGAGTATAATAGGCCTTACATCCACTTCCCAATTCTCTGAAATTGGGTGTTCCACTAACTTCAAATGGTGTTTTACAAGCTTACACCTAACTTACACTCTTTGTATTTTCAAAGGCTCACATAACAACCATTACAATATGTGCTTTATGGCTCACACACAACCTATGTGTTTTAAGGCTCACACAACAACCTTTTTAGAGTGTTAACAGGCTCACACTATAACCTTTACAATGTGATGTTTAATGCTCACACCCAACACTTTCAATCTCACAAGGAATAGAAGAAAATGAGTAGTAAAGGATTGAGAGCTTTTTACACTTGTAATAAATTTCTTCACTTCTATATTTATCACTGTTTGGTGGTATACCCAATACCCACCCAAGAGATGTTAGACTCAATAGCTCATCAAATCCTTAAAACATGCTAGGCATATTCTGTATTAATTGCATGTCAGGCTGAAGTCGCGGTCATTACTTCTCATATGCGATAACGAACTCCAAAATTCCATACGGGGGACAAAAGTTACGGCGAAAAATCTCGTTTGTGTCTAACAGCTAGTCCACGTGTCAGCTTCTCATTAGTTCTCTAGGAAAATATAATTGTTGCGTTTCGTCTACTAACAAACGTAGCGGTCTCAAATTTCCTTGTATGAGCAGCGACTGAGGATGCGAATTCATCTGTCAAAAATTGCATCTTCCACTTCACGAATCGCGGTCACTACCAACAAGTTGCCTTCACAATTTTTACCTTCCAATGGACACCTGGGACATTTGTCAAGCTTTGGTTATGGACTTGATTCCCTCTTGAGGCGCTTTGAAAGTCGCGGTCGCGACTTTGTTGTGACACAAACTATAAAATAGCCTATCACTTTTAGACTCCTTTTGGATGAGTCATAGCCGAGAATGGTTCCACGATTTTGCTTGTCTAATTTCTAGCAAGTCTTCACATGGTCCACAATCGCAAATTTGATATTGTGGTCGCTATTTAGAAGTCAACTTGGAGTTTAAGAGCTCCATCCAACTCCACTTGAAAATCCTACTAATTTCTGTAAAATAACACTTAAATAAACCATTAATAATGATCAATCTTTTTTGTCAAGATCAAAAGAGTTCCTAGACTTAGGATTAACCCTCCTAGTCCAACAATCTCACTCTTTTTGATTTTGACAACTTAGATTGATCCAAAGTGAAAAATAGAAGCAGAAATTTGAAGGTAAATATACTATTGAATCAACAAACACTTAAGATAAAATTCTAAGTATAACATTCAATTAATTTAAGAGAAATATCTTTAAAAAAATCTTAAGTGTGATAGTATGAAGCTCCCCCTCAACTTATGCTATGGTTGTAAGTTATTTTTAATCCCCGTTAGACTTAGATTTTCTTAATGTCTATCTCTTCCCCTTTGGCAAGATCAAATACAGGGTGTAAGAGGGGAATGTAAACAAGCGTAAGTATTCATTAGGAGCAATCATGAGAAAGTAAATCATAAAGAAGAATGTATCCATCATATAAAATAAGTATTTACAAGAAAAACACAACTTTATTTATTGATAACTATAGGGTCACACATAATTTTAAAATAAAAAAAAACTAACGAAACAAAGAACTAGAAAACAAGAAAAAAAAGATTCCTAAACTAGAAGATGGGAGAATCATCATCATCACTAGAAGTTTCTGCCTCTTGCTCTTATGTGGCTCCCTTAGCTTCATCCCTATCCTTAACATCTTCAATACCATCCTCATCTTGAGTGTCATCAAACTCAGTGAAGTCTAGAAGGTGGCAAAGAGGAACTCCTAGTTTCTTTTGAAGATCCACCATATCACTGTGAATGTGTGAAAGGAAGAGGAACCTTCTCTTCATCATCCTCATCAGCTTGTCCAACTTATTATTGATGGTGGTAAGAGACAACTTGGACTTTGGTTTGGGACGAAGAGGAGGGACAGTGATTGTGCCATTTTCTATATGGAGCCTCTTCCTCTTAAAGGCTTATGAACTCTCCATTCACTTTGCCCCGAAAGCACCTAAGGTATAAGCGTAAGTATCTGGGTGTATGGCTTTGGCATTGATAAAGTATGTGAGGTCTAGAAAGTTTTGGGATGGAAGGAACTTCTTGGTGAGGAATTTTTCTTTTTCCTCATCAAGTGCTCTAATAAATCTGTAGATGGCAGTAATGTGGGAGGGCAAGAGAAATTGGTTTTTTGTCTTTGTACCCATAAAAATCAATTAATCCACAAGGTATCGGCCGGTTTGGATTGGTTTGTTTTTAACAAGGCAGAACAAAAATGCTAAGTCTTTTTGGGATGCCTTCTCATTGCCATCACCTCTAGCATTGATTGAGAAGGTGATAATGTGATGAAGGATCAAAAGGGGTAAAGACTTTATGTGTTTGGCTAATGAGGAGCGAGGGTAGTGTTTGGTTTCAATAGAAATCTCTAACCAAAATTTGGAGTAGATGATGTCAAGTGCGAAGATGATGAAAGGAATGTGTTCTCCTACTTGTAAGTTAAAAATGGAGGAAATTTGGTCAAAGGTTATATAAAAAGGGTCACCAAATGCTTGGAATACTAACCCGTATTAACCCGCGAGAGATTTGGCTTTTCTACTCAATTGGATGGTGCACATGAATTATCGCACCACCTCCTCGTAGGTGGGTTCATCTCAAAAGATGAACTCATTCCATCCGAGATTCGATAGGAACGCTCGCACTTCGTCGTGGATGTCGAGTGTCTCCAAGAAAAAGGATAAAGGAATTTTGTTTGGTATAATGATTTTGGAGGAGTTGGCTTTGTACCTTTCCTTCTCTTCTTTGGTTACACCTTTCATTTGTTAGAGGGCAGGGGGTCCAGAAGGTTGAGCCACTACTTTGCCCTTGTCTGCTCTGGAAATTTTCTTGGGGGCTATTGCAAGTAAGAGAGAAAAAAATTGCAAGAAGATTGATGCTTTAAGAGTTTGAGTGTTTGAGAATTGAGATGAAGTGATGAAAATCACTATTTGAAGGGTTTATATAGCCTTTGAAGAGGCATATCAATGGTTTGAAATGGCTAGAAAAAGAGTTATGAAGGGTTGGAAATGGTTGCCCATCAAATCTCATAAATGTTAGGCAGTTACCCAAAATTTTGGAAAATGTGAGTAATGGACAAATTTTCCTCGAGAATATGTGTTCCAATAGTCAAAAATTTGAAAATCTGAAAAAATTCATGGTGGAAAGGAAATTTCGTGACCGCAAATTGATGTTTGTTAGTCGGGTGATTTGGCCTTGTAATTCGCACCTATAAAGCTAAGATAGCGCGTACGAATTACGAGTATCTAATAAAAAAGTTCAATTTTTGAATTATTGTGATCCATTGTACTGTGTGGACACTTAATTTGTGCAAATTGTCATAGAAAACTACAATTTGCATTCAAAAATAAGCCATCTTTATAAACCTATCTTAAAGACAATAAGTATTTATTCAAATAAAGCACATTAACACATATTAATCAACATACATAGCAATTATTCCTAAGATAAAGATTTTCACTTTAGGGAATTGCCATCTAACATTCTCAATTCTCTCTTAATGAAGTTCAGTCTTTCTTCATTAAGAGGTTTAGCGAAATTGTCTGCAAGTTGATGATTTGTGTTAATAAATTCCAACACAACATCACCTTTTTGGACATGATCTCTAAGAAAGTGATGCCTAATATCTATGTACTTACTCCTAGAGTATTAGATGGCATTTTTAGAAAGGTTAATAGCACTAGTATTATCACAGTGCATAAGAATGTGATCAATTACTTTGCCAAAGTCCTTCAATTATTATTTCATCCAAAGAACTTAGGTGCAACAACAACCCGCAGCCACATACTCGACTTCCGCGATGGACAAGGCAACTGACACTTGCTTCTTACTAAACCAAGAAACTAGGCATTCTCCTATAAATTGGCAAGTTCTGGAAGTGCTTTTTCTATCTAATAAACTACCTGCATAATCCGCATCTGAATACCCTACAAGGCTAAAAGATGACTCCCTAGGATACCATAACCCTAAGTGATTTATGCCATGCAAGTATTTAAAAATCCATTTAACAGCATTTAAGTGAGACTTTTTAGGAGAGGATTGAAACCTAGCACATATGCAAACACTAAACATTATATCTGGCCTAGAAGCAGTAAGATAGAGTAGAGATCCAATCATACCTCGATATCTCTTTTCATCTATCACCTTACCCGATTCATCCTTGTCTAGCTTGATGGTACTGCTCATTGGAGTTTTGGCTACCTTGCATCCTCCCATGGTAAATTTCTTTAGAATTACCCTTACATATTTGGCTTGGTTGATGAAGATCCCTTCTTTGAATTGCTTGATTTGTAGACCAAGAAAGAATTTGAGCTCCCCCATCATGCTCATTTCAAATTCTCTAGTCATACACTTAGCAAAATCCTCACAAAGAGACTCATTAGTAGCACCAAAGATAATATCATCAACATAGATTTGGACAATTAAAGTGTCATGCTTGTGCTTTTTAACAAATAGTGTAGTGTCAACCTTTCTTTTTTTTAAAATCATTTTGTAAAAGAAACGAACTAAGTCTTTCATACCAAGCTCTTGGAGCTTGTTGCAATCCATACAAGGCTTTGTTCAATTTGAAAACATGGTTAGGAAAACAAGGTGACTCAAAGCCGGAAGGTTGTTCAACATAAACTTCCTCCTTAATAATACCACTTAAAAAAGCACTTTTCACATCCATTTGAAAAAGTTTAAAGTTCATGTGACAAGTAAATGCTAAAAGAATCCTAATGGCCTCTAATCTTGCTACGAGAGCAAAGGTTTCATCATAGTCTATGCCTTCCTCTTGGTTGTATCCCTTAGCAACCAATCTAGCCTTGTTTCTAATGATGACACCTTACTCATCTAACTTGTTCCTAAACACCCATTTACAACTAGGGCTGAGCATTCGGTCGATTCGGTTCAAATCGAAACGAATTTATGAAAACCGAATAGACCGAATTTAGTTTAAATTCAAATCGAACTGAACCGAAAATTAAGATAAACCGAAGTAAACCGAACCGAAAAAAATCGGTTTGGTTCGGTTTGATTTTCGGTTTTGGGCTTAATGGGTTGTTGGGCTTTTTTTATCTTATATAAAATAATTTATTTTTATTTTTTTAAACTCAAATTAAAAAAAAATTAAAAAAAATCTCATAAATTCGGTTTATTCGATTTATTCGATCTATTCGGTTTTCTTAATTTTAAGCCGAACCGAATCGAAAACCAAATTTTTTTATTTTTTTAAACCGAACCGAACCGAATTTACTTTAAAACCGAATCAAATAGACCAAATTCACTCGGTTCGGTTCGGTTTTTCGGTTTCGGTTCGGTTTTGCTCACCCCTACTTACAACCTACACTTGGGTGTTCTTTGGGACTAGGGACAAGTTCCCATACCTTCTTTCTCTCAAATTGATTGAGTTCTTCTTGCATAGTAAGTACTTAACTCTAATCATTAAGAGCCTCATCAACTGATTTTGGCTCAAGTTGAGAAACAAATGCAAGATTATTATCTAAATGATGAAGTTGAGATCTAGTACTTACACCCTTAGATGTATCACCAATGATCAAGTCTTTAGAATTATACTTGGAGAATTTCCAATCTTTGGGTAGATCTTGTCTTGGCTCTTCTTGTTGTTGATGTTGTTGGTCTTCATCCATTTTTTATGAATCACCTTCTTCTTTTCTTATAGAATTTTCTAAGTCCAACTTTTCAAATTCACCTACAAGATCATCAATAAAAATACATTTCCCAAGATCAAGCTTACTAGATTCATCAAATACAACATTCATAGACTCTTCAACTACCATTGTACTCTTGTTAAAGACCCTATATGCTTTGCTAGTTGTGGAATATCCTAAGAAGATACCTTCATTGTTTTTTGAATCAAATTTTCTAAGATTATCCTTGGCGTTCAAAATGTAGCACTTATATCCAAATACTCTGAGGTATGATATCTTGGGTTTTCTACTATTCCATAGCTCATAAGATGTTTTATTGAGAATGGGTCTTTTAAAAATTCTATTTGCAATATAACATGAGGTATTAATGGCTTCGGCCCAAAAGTAATTAGGTAATGAAACTCATTTAGTATTGTTCAAGCCATTTCTACCAATATCCTATTTTTTCTCTCTACAACACCATTTTGTTGTGGTGTTCTAGGAGTTGAAAAATTATGAAAAACTCTATTCTCTAAATAATAATTTTCAAAAGATTCATTTTGAAATTCCTTTCCATGGTCACTTCTAATAAAAGAGATGAAGTAACCCTTTTCATTTTGAACCCTTTTTGCAAAACTTTTGACAGCATCAAATGAATCATTCTTATGAGCTAGGAAGGATACCTATGTAAACCTAGAATAGTCATCTACTAGGACTAGTGCACAGTGTTTTGCACCTAGGCTAGCACTTCTAGTGGGTCCTATCAAGTCCATATAGATAAGTTGAAGAGGTCTAGTTGAGCTTACAACATTTTTGGCTTTATGAGAGGCATGATGTTGCTTCCTCATTTGGCAAGGATCACATGTCTTGTCTTTGGAGAAGTTTAGCTTGGGAAGTCCTTCCACTAGCTCTCTTTTAGAGAGGCTTTGAAGAAGTTCTATGCTTGCATGTCCAAGGCTTCTATGCCAGAAACCAAGCTTTATTGCTTAAGGACCTAAGACACTTGAAAGATTGGTTAACCAAATTGTCTAAGTCAATTGAGTAGGTATTGCCTTTCCTTTCACCTTTAAAAATAACCTCATCATCCACTAAAGTGGTGACTCGGCACTCCCTTGGATCAAAGGTGACTTTGTTACCTTTATCACACAATTGACTTACATTTAAAAAGTTATGTTGTAAGCCACTAACTAATAAGACATTATCAATTAAGGAACAACCATCCTTACCTATGGTTCCAATGCCAATTACCATACCCTTGGCATTGTTACCAAATGTGACATCTCCACCTTCTTTTTCTTTCAATGTTATGAATAGTCTTCTATTTCCTGTCATGTGTTTGGAACATCCACTATCCACATGTCAATTGTTTGATTTGGTGGTTGTCACATTTTCCTATAAAACAAAAGTCAATTACTTTTTCTTTTGTACCCAAGCATACTTGGGTCCTTGGGGGTTAAAAACTGAAGGATCCTCTAATTTGAGATGAGCCTTCCTAATGTAACAATGAATGTTAACATGCCCAAATTTCATACAATAATGGTATTGGAGTTTAAACTTGTTAGTCTTTCTCCTAAGCACTAATTTGGTATGAGTAGGAGGTCTTCTCATACCTTGCTTATGTGAATTTGTGTAAGTACAAGTATGATGATTTGGTGTAGAGAATTTATGTGAATAAGCATGTTGTTTATTATACATGTATGCATAATTAGCTCTTTGAGCCTTAGCTCTTGAGCTTGGGATAGCCTTCCCTTTATCTTTAAGCTTAGGAGGCTTAGTGCTAAGAGCACTTTTTTTCCCAATTACCTCAATGCTTGAGGTTTGAGGTGTATAAGATTTAACAAATGTAGTTTGAGAAGATGAGGGGACTCCATTGAAGCCTAGACCATGTCTTACTAGAGGTGGTCTTTGTGACACTATCAATGTGTCCAAGGCTTCCTTTCCCTTGTGGAATTTAGAGATTGAGCTTCTAAGCACAATGACTTCTCTTATCAAAGAGTCATTCTCCTTTCTAAGTGAAGCCATAAAAAAAGATGATATAGAAAGTGTTTCTACTGATTTTTTGAGTTCTTCATTAGAAGTCCTCAACTCGTTTACAAGATCACCAAGAGTCTTGTATTCATCTTCTAATTTTGAACACTTTTTCTTATAAGTTTTTACTTATTACTTGTATTTGTCACACCTCATGGTTAGAGCCTCTAGAAGCTCTTCATCTATCTCATATACTTCAAAATCAGAATTAGAATGGGAAGAAGTACTTACCTCATTTGTTGAATCCCCTTGTACCATAAAGCATATGTTGGCAACTTCTCCTTCTTCCTCTTCCTTACTTGAGTTATCATCCCAAGTGGCTGAGAAGTTCTTCTTCTTCTCATTGTCCCATCTCTTCTTCTTCTTCAATTTGAGACATTCATACTTCATATGGCCTTGTTTGCCACATTCATAACATGTGACATCATTTGGTCTTTCTCTTGGATTAGAAGCTATTTTCTTAAAACCTTTTTTTTCCTTTCTTCTTCTAATTAACTCCTTAGTCCTTCTTGAGAGCATTGCTAGCTCTTCTTCCTCTTTATCACTATCTTCTTCACTTGAAGTAGTTTCTACTTCCTTCTCCTTAGTTAATGATTTGAGAGCCAAGGTTCTCTTTTCTTTTTTAGGTTTTTCTCCTTGGCCTCTTAGCTTCTTTATTTGTTCATCCTTTTACAAGGCCAACTCATGAGTCAAGAGTTTGCCTATCAACATGTCGGTTGAAACCTTTCCAATCTCCAGATTAGACTCTTGTATACTGCAAACTCTAGCACCAAATTTATCTAAAGGAAGAGTTTTGAGGATTTTTGTGTTTACCTTATAGTTGGTGAGAGCTCTTCCAAATTTCTTCATGTTGGTGACAATGGACAAAAGCCTATTTATCATTTCTATGTTGCTCTCATTGTCCTTCATTATGAAGAGTTCCCATTCGGTGACATACATCTTTAAAAGCTTGATTTGACTAGAGTTGTGCCTTCATGATAATTCTCTAAAGTCTTCTAAATGGCATATGCAATTTGACAATGTTTCACTCTTTCAATCTCTTCTCTAGATAGTGAGCTTAGAAGAATGGCCATTGCCCTCTTATTTCTGCCATTTGATTTATGGTGAGCTTTAACCCATTCTTCCCTTGGGATTAATTCTTCACTACCATCCATAACTTTGGTGGGTGGCTTCCATTCCTTGATGACCATATCCCAAAGGTCCACCATGTCTATATCAATATAGATTTTCATCCTATACTTCTAATGAGTATAGTCAGTTCCACCAAAGTGAGGCCTGAGTTATAAGTGGATTCTCTTTTGTGCCATGATCTTTATTCACCTAATGAAGGTTTGATTGTGAAACGAAGCTCTGATACCACTTGTTGGCCCTTGGCACCAAGAAAAGGGGGTTGAATTGGTGTATAAAAATTAAAACAATAAGGGGAAAAGAAAATTGGAGTAGAAAAGAGACAAACAATTTATAGTGGTTCGAGTATAATTGACTCTACGTCCACTCCTTAATTCTCTGAAATTGGGTATTCCACTAACTTCAAATGGTGTTTTACAAGCTTACACCTAACTTACACTTTTTGTGTTTTAAAAGGCTCACATAACAACCATTACAATATATGTTTTATGGCTCACACACAACTTATGTGTTTTAAGGCTCACACAACAACCTCTTTAGAGTGTTTTAATAGGCTCACACTACAACCTTTATAATGTGGTGTTTAATGCTCACACCTAACACTTTCAATCTCATAAGAAATAGAAGAAAATGAGTAGCAAAGGATCGAGAGCTTTTTACACTTGTAATAAATTTCTTCACTTTTATATTTATTATTGTTTGGTGGTGTATTTATACCCAATACCCACTAAAAAGGCGTTAGACTCCATAGCTCATCAAATCCTTAAGACATGCTAGGCAGATTCTGCATTAATTGCATGTCAGGCTGAAGTCACGATTGCTATTGCTCATTCGCGGTCGCGAATTCCAAACTTTCATATACGGGCCAAAAATTGCGGTGAAAAATCTAGTTTATGTCTAACGGCTGGTTCATATGTCAACTTCTCATCAGTTCTCTAGGAAAATACAATCGTTGCATTTCTTCTCCTAACAAAAGTAGCGATCGCGAATTTCCTTGTACAGGCCGCGACTGAGGACACGAATTCGTCTATCAAAAATTGCATCTTCCACTTCACGAATCGCGGTCGCTACCAACAAGTTGCCTTCATGATTTTTGTCTTTCAACGGAGACCTGGGACATTTATCAAGCCTTTGTTGTGGACTTGATTCCCTCTAGAGGCTCTTTGAAAGTCACGGTCGTGACTCTAACGCGACACAAACGGTGAAATAGCCTATCACTTTTGGACTACTTCTTTTAGATAGGTTGCGACCTAGAATGGCTCCGCAATTTTACCTGTCTGATTTCTAGCAAGTCTTCACATGGATCGCAGTCACAAATCTGAGATTGCGATAGCGATTTAGAAGTCAAGTTGAAGTTTAAGAGCTCCATCCAACTCCACTTGAAAATCCTACTAATTTCTGCAAAACAATACTTAAATAAACCATTAATAATGATCAATCTCCTTTGTTAATATCAAAAGAGTTCATAGACTTAGGATTAACCCTCTTAGTCCAACAAGGTTATCTAGATTTTTATGACCTTTAATCCAATATCCTTGAACTTTAAATCTCATCTAATTCTATCCCTATCCATTTTAATCCCATTTTAGAGGGTATTAACCCTATTTTTCTCTCTAATTGAGTTTAAAATTTTCTAAATTAATCCTAAAAATTCCTAAATTTAACTTAATATAACAAATTAATTCTATAAGAAATAATTAAATTAAAGAGATAATCTAGAGTTTCAAAAAGATCTAACCTTGCAAAAAGTTATCTGATTTTGAGGAACAAACCATCCAACTTTCATCATCATATCATTGATCTTAGATTAAAATTTAGAGTCTATAAAAAGTCCTTTAACAAAGATTGTAAACCTGAAAACAGGTGTGCAATGATGATCCCATAATTGATCAAAAATGAAAACAAGCTTTACTATACCTGTCAGGACAGAGCATGTGAAATATTCATGGGCCAATGTAAGCATGCTAATCCTTTTTCTCTAACTAGCATTCACTTTGTGGATAGCTTTAACTTGAGTTACAAGGCTCCATCTCCTAATCATGGAGAAACTAAAGATGAAATCGAATTATTAGAAGGAGAAAAGTGTAGAATGTTTAACAAGATGCAAAGTGTTGGGAATGTGTTAAGCTACTTAAAGATTTTTACCCTAATAATATTTACTATCATGATGCTGATGTTAGGGATGAAGGCATAGGGGTTAGGGTTGTGTTTGAGTAAAGCTTGTATTGATGGTTTAGGCATTTTTTTCTTTTATGGATATTTTATGATAAACAAAGGTGGTGGTTTTATAGCTGATGAATGTTGATAGGTTTTGTAATGTCATTACATTAGCAATGATTTTTTTAAATGAAATATAACTTTCTTTATTATGTTAATGTTTTGTGGTAAGTGTTAAAAAGTATAAAGGACATACTAGAATCACTTAAGCGTATGCTCATATAAAAACATATGGACTCAATAATTGGTAAATAAAATTTCAAGGACTTAATAACATAATATTTTCAATATGTAAGAATAACAATATAATGTTAAGTATATATAAAGGGGTAATAGTATAATAATTTTAGTAAAATTCCATAGTATCACACCATATTAAAGCATTATAACCTATTTTTGAGCCAACAAAAATTTTTCATAGTAATCCAAAAATAAGAAATATAAGTGCATAATGAATAATATAATAATATCATTAATTTCATTAATACCCAATGTACTTATGATTAGAATGCCTAAAGCATAAAAAAAAGTAAAGATTTAGTATTATAATGTATTAATATATTGGTATTAAAAAAGAACTATAAATGCTTTCCTTTTGCCATTAATAGCCATTGTTATTAGTTATTTCTCTAAAACAAGTATGGATCTATCATCTATATGCTCCCAAAATAAAGTATCATGCATTATATGGATTTACAACATCGTATAGATCTATCATCTATATGCTCCCAAAATAAAGTGTCATGTATTATATGCATTTACAACATCTATTTCATATAGACTATAACCCAAAACATCATTTCTAAAATACCTTTTATCACAAAAGTATCTTTTATCTAACTTTTACATTGCTTATGATCATTGAATTCCTCTACCTTCGATGACTTCACTATGTTATAAGGAATATGCAACTTGACTACTAGTTTGTTGAGTATACCCTCTTTGAATTTGACTTTCTTATCTATGTGACCACTTACATTTAGTGTTTTACATGTCATAAATTTAATAAAATTTAGCTCTAATGATAATTAAATTTCTCAAATATATTACAACCAAATGATGATAGTTAAAGCCATGTACCTTTGGATTAGGTGCTAAAGCAATACATGTTCTTTTATTGTGCCTTATAAATTCACACTTGTATAACTTATTATCAAGCTCCTTATTCTGACTTATTGAGCAGACCCTTCACTTTCTTCCTTAATCATATTTTACGTTAGCCTTCTAGTTTTTGCCTTTTTGTTTAGTGATAAAATGACAACTATCATTATCATGCTCAAACATTAGGTGTATTATACCACTCTATGCCTTAATATAGGTTTCAATGGTATAGTAGTCACGACAGTAGTCCTTAATGTACCATTTTTTGTGACCTATACACCTATTAGTATGCTTGCAAAGCAACCTAATATTGTCCTACCACTTATAATTGAACTTTTTATAGCTCAAAATTATTTCATACTTAATTCTCCCATGCTTTACTTCAAACTCATAATTTCTTCCACATAATATTATGTAAAATCCTCCTTTTTTAATTATACCATTAAGTGTTTTTTTTTTTTTGTTATAGGTGTGATTTTTTCATCTGAAAACAACCCTTGTTGTAACTTTTTTAAAGTCTTATCATGGATTTTGGCTTAATTTCATTAAACCAGTTTATTATTTGTTGATCTAATTATTGACGGACTCAATCATCTTTGTTTATCAAACCCTTCACTTTGTTATCTTTCTAGTGTTGACACTCGTATTATAGGGTTCATAAGTGTGCCCATATCAATGTTTCATTTGAATTTCCACTATCCATTTTTAGGGTTTCTCTTTATATACTTTCTTTATCTCTTTTATTTCTTTCTAAAAGGTTGGTTTACTAAGTGTGCTTGTAGCCTTCCATAAGTCTTTCCTTAAATCTTAAACCTATGTATTACATAATGTTGGACTGAGATGGTTAATCCTAAGTCTTGGACCTCTTTTGATCTTGACAAAGCAGATTGATCAATCCTAATGTTTTCATTAAGTGTTGTTTTACAGAATTAAATTAGATTTTCTAGTGGAAGTTGGATGGAGTTCATAATCTTCAAGAAGGCAAAGTTCATCCAAATTCGCATTCAGTATCTTCTAATTCGTGACCACGACTTAGGTCAAGAACAGGGTGAAACTAGGCCAGACGAATTCACGGGCATCATCTCTGTTGCGACTCATCCAAAGATGAATGTCAAAGTCACAAACGAATTCATGATCAGTGTCGCATCTCAGTCGTGACCGCGAATTTCGTAGAGGCTAAAGACGGAACCAAGTCCACAACCATAATATGCCAAGTGTCTTATCCATTGAAGAATAGAATTCACGAGGTTGACATTGTGGGTAGCGACCGTGATTCATAAAGATGAAAATACTCCTTCAAATAGAAGAATTTGTGTCCTAAGTCACACCCTATACAAGGAATGATCACCACCGCAAAGTTTGTAGGCAGTTAGAAAGCAACAACTATATTTTCCTGATTGACCAATGAGGAGATGACACGTGGACTAGCTGTTAGACACAAACGTGGTTTTCACTGCAATTTTTAGCTCTCGTATGGAAATTGGAATGTCGCGATCATAAATCTTCAATAACGACTGCGACTCCCGCCTATCATGCAATTAATGCAGAATCTGCCTAAAATAACTTAGAGATTTAATGAGCTTCATAGTGTAGCATCTCTTTGGTGGGTATGAGCTATAAATACTCCACCAAATAGATGTAAATGAAAGAGAATTCATTAACTTGTAACAAAACTCTTGCAAATTTGCTACTCATTCTTTCTATTCTTCTTTATGCTTTAAGTGATTGTTTGGTGTGAGCATTAAACACCAATTGTAATAGGTTTCAGTGTGAGCCTGTAAAAACACTTGAGAAAGGTTTCAGTGTGAGCCTGTGAAAACACTTGAGAGAGGTTTTAGTGTTAGCCTTAGAAAACACTTGTAAGAAAGGCTATTCTGTGAGCCTTGAAAACACAAAGTGTAAAAGTTAGATGTAAGCTTGGAAACACCATTTTGAGTGAGTAAAACACCCAATTGCAAAGAATTAGGGAGTGGATATAGGGTTGGTTAATACCCAAACCACTATAAATCTTTATGTCTTTTTCTACTCTCTTTTTATCCCTCATTTTAATTTTTATTTAAACACCAATTCAACCCTCCCCCCTCCTTTTTCTTGGTGCCTAAGGCCAACAAGTGGTATTAGAGCCAAGTCTCACAAACAAGCCTTAATTGGGTAAGCAAAGTTCATGGCACAAGAAGGAATCCACTCACACCTCAAGCCCTACTTTGATGGATACGACTATACTCATTGGAAGTATAGGATGG